>VZSZ01004688.1:229202-285622 GCA_013398815.1 Ibidorhyncha struthersii | reverse complement strand
TCCCTTCCCTTCCCTCCCTCATTTATTTTCTTTTCTTTTCTGAGTTTTCTTAAAACTGAAAAACAATAAGGAAAAGAAAGGAGAGAGTACAGCTGTTACAAAGCTGAGAATGTACATTGACATGTAATGTTGTCATGTAGCTTATTAAATATTCTATAATTAGAACAGTTTAGGAGACAAACGTTTCAGTTTCTAGAAGCAAGACTGTGGAGTGAAAGCAGTAAAATTGGGGACAGTCTAGTTGAAAAACCTAGACCAGGATATGTAAGTGCAGCTATTCACGAAAGAAACAGAGCATTAGAGTAATGACAGCCAGTGATGCAGAACTACTAGAGAGGCTCAAGCTAAAGGAGCCAAGGAAACAGACAGATCAGCTGAGAAAATGGTGTTGCAAAGGTCACAGTTCATTGTGTTCTCTGGAAAATGACAGGAAAAGCAATGGCATAGAGGGCATGGGAACCAGAATAGTTTTATTTCACTACATAAACGGTGGAAAAACAAAAAGAGGGGAAAAAAGAGAAAAGTACAGTGGAGGAATACAGGGAATTCTAGCAAAGATAAATATAACACTTATATATTACCACATCCAAAAAAACAATACATATGGATGGTCACTGCTTACTGGAGATGATCCATCACAGGGCCACAAAGTTAATTAAGGAACTAGAGCATCTTTCACATGAGGAACGGCTGAGAGTGCTGGGGCTGTTTAGCCTACTGAAGAGAAGGCACAGGGGTGTCGTATCAGTGTGTGTAAATCCTGATGGGGGAAATGAAGAAGAGGGAGACAGACTTTTCTCAGTAGTGCCTACTGATAGGACAAGAAGCAATGGTCACAGATTAAAACACATTAAATTACATCTGAACATAAGAAAATCCTTTTTTTTGGTGATCAAACACTGGAATGGCTTGTCCAGAGAGCCTGTGGAGTCTCTTTGAATATCTCTAAGCAGATATTTAAACCTCAGTTGGACACAGTCAGGCAACCTGGTCTAGCTGATGGGACTAGATGATCTCAGGAGGTGTCTTCCAACCTAGAGGATCCTGTATTCTGTGAAGCTGTCAGTCAGCTGTGTGATCTGATCAATTGCTGGTCTGATTTCATCTGAATTGTGCCATCAGCAGCAGTGGGAGGTATCCAGACATCAGAGCTGTAGCTCTGGAGAAAGAGGCAACACTCCAGAACACAGACTGAGCAGAAATGATTCTTAAAGAGGTACTGACATAAAACTGAGAAGAAGGGATTTCATCTAAATCAAGTGTCTCCTGATAACAAAGGAACTCCGGCCAGGACTGGAGGAAAGTGAGTATCACCGAAGAGCCCTCCCTGCCTCAGTGCCTACCCTCTATAGCTATGTCACTCTCAGTGGGTGCTTCTCTAACCTGTTACAACAGAGGGTATTCTGCAATCTCTCAGGCACTATTTTATTAAAAAACTCCCAGGCCAGGACACTGGTAATTGGTCCTACTTCCTGTAGCACATTTAATTTGAAAATGTTGGTCTTTCACTTTCTAGTGTTTACTATAAGTTTTGTGGAGCTGACTAAATGGTCTGCAGTGTAGGGGACAAGTAGAGATGCTTTATGCATACAATTAGACACAAGGCTTGATTCTGTCACATATTGAGTTATCTAATGCCATTTGTGATGGCTCAGCCGTTTGCCTGCTACTTCAGGAGAGTGTTGGTATCCTATAGATCTTGTGTCATATCATTGAACCCCATTATTATGGGCCTGTTTTAGTGCATGACTGTAATTACAGGGCTCCTGTAACTGGACTAAGTAGGCAGATAAAGGCTGGCTTTCTTTTTCTTTATAGAGAGGTAAAAGAAAACACCAAGTAAAACACTAGACTAAGAGTAAAGAATCTTTTGTTGAAGTGGAACAGGAGATATAGTCTATCAATGTATATTAGGATGTATTTTCTGCTGGGATGCTTCTAGATTGCTTTCTACAGAAGATAAAGTTCTTCACCTTTCAGCATCTTATGAAATTTACCATGCCAGTTTCCGTAAGATGAATTCTCTGGAAGACAGTGAGGCAGACTTGTGATCAAAAACTGACTGCACCGTGTGCCACAGTACATGGTTCAGATAATGGTCTACCTGTTGGCAGTTTGAGGAGGATGTTTTCTTCTGGGTACCCATAAAACAGAATGAGGAAAAAAAACAAGGAGAAAGATTGTGGCAAAAACCTGTGCACTCACGGATTCACCTCTGGAACTTGCTTGTACTACACCAATCAATTTGTAGACAGAGACTGCTAGTTCCTCGTTTTAAGTGCTTAACTCTGGCACTCAGTTACACTGGATCTTGCCATCTGTGGTGTCACGTCTACATTTCACTCTTTCCTAGGGCGTTATGCTTGGCTACACTCTGGCTCATCACACTTGAGGCAGACATCAGACTCTTTGTCCGTTAAATGCATTCCAGCATTTTCAGCACAAACCACTCTATTTCTTTGTCTGCCATTCACAGCACTTCCATAAATAAGACAGTGTTGAGTCAGCCACATCTACTAATCAAACCGTTACACCCTAGTGGGACATCATCACCTGTGAGTGCTTACTGAATAATTCACATTATCTCTGGGTGTGTTAAGGATAGTTTTAGCACTGTTATAAACATTTATCTGTCTTTTATGCCTCTGATTGACCCGTTGCATACTAATATTTGGAAAACTGTGTATAACTTCCATGTCTTCCCACAATGCCTTTAGGAAACGGTGTAAAACAATATAATCTTCCCTTTAATTTCAAAGCAGTCACTGCCTTTAACATTTACAGGAAGCTCTACCTACTTAATTAAGCACTGCACCTGTACTTATACTATGTAGGCCTTGCTGGTATTGGTATGCCTGAGCATAGGCCTGGGCATCCCAGTAAATCTGACCCAGAATGTGAATGCCAGAAACACTCCATGTTAACAGGCCACATTTACGTAATGCACTTCCTGCAGAGAAAACCATGTACAAATGGCCTGTAATTTACTTTCTAGACAGTCCTACACATCTTCAGTGTTTGTAGTATAAGTATTTCCTGCACTTATGCAAACCATCAGCTTGTCTAAAGGTCTAGAGTGGTGTGGACATCGCCTTGGGCTCCCATCTGTCCCTGGCACTGGGTTTCCCAAATCTGCTGTCCTGAAAGTGAAAAAGCATCCCCTATTTCAAGCTTGGTCCATGAGTTAAAAAAGTACATACTGGCATGGACAGTGAAACATGAGACTAAGGACTTAAGGGAGTTATTCCATCTGTTTGTGAAATATATTGCCTTTATTTTCCCATGTTGCCAGGTATAAATTAAACACAACTGTTGATGAACTCTTTCAGCCACATTGTCACAGATTTGTGTAAGGGGAAAAAATAGTGTTATACCTTTTGTAATACTCTCAAGTGCTCAAGTACAGCAATCTCTAGGCATAACTTTCTATCTTGAAGTATAACCAAAACTACAGGCTTCTGACTTGCTTTCTGCCCAGCACCAGTCTAGTTTTCCATCATTAAACTCTTCTAAAACTTAATGTAAATACTCCATACATCAAAATTGTTCTTCATATCACTGAAACAATTATGCACTTTTCTCTTTAATCTCCACTACCATGGCAATTTGTCCCTTAAAGTTGACCCTCCCTGAAACTAATTATCCAGGCTGCAGAATTTAGAGTTTCAAACAGGAAATTTAAAGCTTTGTTCCTATTGCATCCATTAGAGAGAGATACAGCCCATTTAACTAAAGAAAGCAGTTATCTTGCCTCATAGAGACCTAAAACAGATAGGTGAATTTGTGCCATAGACACTAGTTTTCACTTCTTGAAGAATGTCAGTATTCTTGTCATTATAAATAAGACAAGAATCTTGTTAAATATTTTTTGTCTCACAAAAAATATATTCCTGATATAATGATCTATCTGACACAATCTTACCTCCAGTGTCATAATCCATTTCCAAATTAGTACTTCATACTACTTGTGTTGCACAGGTGTAGGATCTTTCTGTGAACATGGATTTGGAACATAAAGCTTGATAATTCAAAATCTCAACTTTGCAGCAAAATTAATCAGTAGGTGAACTTACTCTTTCATTGTCAGCTGGCTGCAAAATCTTGAGCGTTGCCGAAGTCATATCAAGTGATTTGGGTCAGTGTTACGCTTCAGTCCTGTAAACAGACACCCCCTGTAGATGGACTAATTATACATTAATCAGTATTCACCAAATCACATTTTAGGTACCATTTTCAGATAGGAGCTTCATAGTTCTCTGACCTATGGCCACCCCTTTCTTTGACCCTCTTGCCCATGATTTTCTGTATTACTGATTCTTCTACTGCAGTATTGATACTACTTTCCCAGCTTCCTTTTGACTCCTAATACTATCTAACAGAGACTTAAAGACTTCAGTAACCTGTACTGAAATGTTCTGGTTCCAGATAATTTTCTGCCAAGCCCTGCAGTCCTCTGTCAACTCCCTTACATCTTTCCATTCAATTGTCTTTTCAGATGGTGAACATTTTCGCCACAGGCTTCACCACAAGTGCCATGTAGGGAAACAGATTTAGCCTATCATCTGTAATTGCTAGAACAATTTTTCTTGGAGCTGTCATAAGAATTTGTCCTTGTAAGAAGTAGAGAGTAGGGAATATCTCTGTCATTGCTGCAACCACCATAATGGAGCACTGTAGTCAAATCTCTTGAACTAGTGCCTTTTCGTGGGGACCAGTGAAATGTTTGGAAGCAGCCCTGGGACAAAGACCCAAATCCAGGTACATTTTTTGGACTATTTCTTGACAGTCACTCCCACGTCTCGAATGGAGTTCTCAACTTTCATAAACTGTTTTTTGGTACCCATGACTGAAAATATCAGACTTAATTTGCCCTTCTATGATGCGAAGTAACATGCCTGAAGTTATGTGGGTTCCTTTGAGTCCTTCTTCTTGCTACAGCTTCACCTGCAGGTATGAGGGATTTTGAGGTTCTCCTCTCCAGTTTCCTGGAGGCAACTGGTACTGACTTGTTTTCTCAGTACAGAAGAATGCTTGCAGTACCTTTGGCTGTGGGTGGCTTCCACAGCTTTGTGTGTGAGACATCAGAGATCCCTGCATCTACATAGCAGTCAGAAATTGTTTGCCTTTTAGCGGACTGAGCCAAAATTAGCTGGCCCCAACAGTTGTGTTTGTAGATGTGGAGGTTTTAACTCCAGTACACCCCACATGTATCGATATTAAGAGGCTGTACTTACCAGATTTTCTGGGTATGCACAAATCATCTTCACGTCTGTATACATTACATACTACCTCCTGGCATGTGAAATGAGCGTAATGCGTCCAGGAAATCTGTCAGAGCAATGCAAGGGGGCATTAGTTCATTACTCAAGGAGCTATTGCATTACTAGGTAGCAAACGCACTTCCTCAAACTTATAACACATTTGTGCCGTGAGTATGCCAAAGAATTACACTAATTAGACTGAAAGCTATTAAACATGTTCTCCATAATATTTAACATAATTTTCTACAACAGTATGCTGTATATTTTCTTGTTCCAGACATAGAATTCATATGCTGGTTTCCTCCATTCTTCATTCATTAAAACCAAGCAATGCTGTTTGTATCAGGTATTGTTGCAAAGCCTTTTATTCAGCCTTCTCCAAAGTCTCTGTAAAGACATTTTGAAGCTTTTGTTTATTGCAGAGTGATTTCTCAGTCTTTTTTCTTTCACTCTCTAAAAGATGAAGTGATTCAGTGACCTTCTCCCCCATTTGTGATAAATATAGCTTTCTGTTAAAACAGAAGTTGATTTTCTTCGTGTTGGCCTGTGAATATTTAAAGTGTTGCCCTTGACCAAGAGTTAACAGCGAAAGTAACAAAGGGTGTGATCACTGCCTTGGGGCAGCAGAAGTAGCAGATTACAGAGCATCACTACTGGCAGAATGCAGTCTTGTGTTCTTCTATAACATTAATGCCATTAGATGAAACAATGGCATGCCCTCGTCTTGAGCTGTATGCTTGATTCTGGTCATTCAGCCTCCAGAAAAATAAAGCAGAAATAGCAAAAAATGAAGTTAATTTGAAGTTAGGAGATGAAAAATTATTTAAGGACTTTGATACGGAAGGAGATTTGAAAAGATTAAGGCTATAACATTTAGGGAAATTATTAACAGGGAGCACGATAAGAGGTTATTTATGAAACAATAAACTATATGAAAGAGAAACAGAAGTCTGTTTGTCTTCCTGCATATCACAAAACTAAGGGACGTGTGCTGGAACTAGAAGAACTTTAAATTGTAAAATAAAAGATGTTTAAAGAACGTATAACTAGCATGCAGAACTCACTTAAAATACATACTTTTAGAGCCTATCACTTCAAGAAAAAACATATGTGTGGGGCAAAGTAAATTTCCATATCAAAAAGGCTGCCTGCATTTTGTTTCAGTTTTGTCCAAGAATAAAACTTGTCTAAGACTTAAACTAATCATGCATTATTGAAGTCTGTGAAAGGTTCCATCCTGACTTTAGTGTGATAAGGCTTGGATCCTCTGTGAATAATAAACATGAGAGCTAGAGAGAAAAATTTAGATCTAATATGGGAACCTTGTACATTTTGAATGAAAGAACATGATATGGATGCTAATTTGGACTGGGAACTAGATTTGCTGACACAGAGATCCTTTTCCAGCCTTATATTTCCATATTTTATTTTTAAAAGTGTATTAAGGTGAAATATATGAAAAATCTTTATATTTTCCTAATGTAGTTCTTAGGGCTGAAGGGGGTCTCAAGAGATCATATAGCACATTAAAGGCAGGATTAACTATATCTGTATCATTTTTGTGTTTCTAGGACTACTACACCACAAAATGTTCATATATCTACACCATCATGCCATTGTAAAAAAGCAGATGGTACACTCAAAGTTTTAAAAGATGAGCAAGGCCTTATCTTAAGAAAGGTGTCCAGTTTGGTCTGCATTTGGTCCATTGGTCTGGACCCTTTCTGAGATCCTGGTAGAAGGCAAGGCTAACGATCTAGAACACATGACCTATATGGAAAAATAGTTGAGTTGTTTAGTCTAAGGGTCAGAAATGTGTCATGAACCTATAATAGCCACTTTCAGATAGCTAAAATGTTGGTTTGAAAAAGAAGAGAATATTAGAAATACAATTTAAATTATTTATTTTTATTTATGCAATTATTATATATATTTTATAATGTTCATTCTCAGACAAGTCTCATTGTAGTAGAAGTGTTCTGGTTTGCTAGTGTATGACAAGCACTGAGATTTCAAAGCAAAAAAATGAAGTATCATATTTTTTAGGTTAATTGAACTGGCTTTTAATGTGATTAAATAATAGTCTTATAAACCACAGATGAACCAGTCAAGAT
Organism: Ibidorhyncha struthersii; assembly: GCA_013398815.1. NCBI lineage: Eukaryota > Metazoa > Chordata > Aves > Charadriiformes > Charadriidae > Ibidorhyncha > Ibidorhyncha struthersii. The sequence continues at coordinate 278,247 of VZSZ01004688.1, read as the reverse complement.
AGGCAGACTAATTACTTTCCATGAACAAATAAGTATTTGAATTGGATAGCACACAATAAAAATATTATATAAATAGCTTTTAGAAATAATTATCAAAACAAATTGAGATACAAAACCTGTGTTTTTTAAGCTGGTGAAGTGTGCTGATGTTAAAACATATTTTCATATCGTGTTTCATATTCTGTGAATAAAAATTATTTCACTGAAACCAAAATATCTCTTTCTTTTTCATCAAGCTGATAAACCTTTTGCATTTATGCTGCTGTCTGTTTGTCAGCATGCTGGTTAGCACTGTTTAATTGTAAAACAGCTTTGTAATTCTCTAACAAGTATTACAGTGCGAAGTGTTTCATATTGCGCTGATGTAATTTAAACAGAACTGCCTGTTGACCAGTTCTTTCTGGACATTATCCTTAAAAACTGTTATTTCCAGTTCTGACATGATTTTACTCATGAAAATGGTAGTACAGATTGCCTAAAGAAATAAAAAAAAAAGTTAAAAAAATATGTAAACCCACTATTTCCTCCACAGCACAGAGGATAATTCTATAACAGTTTTGTAAGCAATACTATCAGCTATTTAATTCTAGCATTTAATATTTGACTTGAAAAGAAAGTAAATTATTTTCTTTGGACAGTTTGACTATTTCAGTAGCTGAAGATAGCAATTCAATACCTTTTGTGAGCTTGTTTTCTAGCTGTAAAGCTAATGAGGTAAAATAACTAAATCCATGACTTGCTCACACATTGTGAGTTGGAGAGGCCTTACTCTGGTGTAAAAGATGTGTGTTTTGTTTAAGGTAGAAATATGGTGTCTGATCAATAGAAGTCAAAGAAGGTAAGCACCAGTGAAAACTTCTGTATGAATCTCTCTTCTACGATACAATCAATTTCTGTGTTGTGTAGCTGCTTTCTTCACCACTGAATATATTAGTAAATGGACACTTAATTAACACAGGTGAAACCTGGTGAAAGTTAGGAAAGATGAATCTTCCACCGAGTGTACTAACCCTGAAAATGGCAATTTTACAATTATCTTTCCTGCCTTTCCTAAGGTCTTTCTGTCATCAGCTTTCACCACTTTGAATTGACTTTGAGTTTCTATTACTTTAAGCCACTTCTGTTACAGCACTTCATTATTTTTGTGCTTATTCTATGTTCTTTTTTCAAGAAATTAAATACATAATTATGCAAAGCTTATAGAAGACAAATTTGTTTGAATTTAAATTAATAAATACTCTGTAAATTCAGAAGTTTAGCTGAAGTGCATATCCTGGGATACTAAACTACCAGCCTTGTTACAAGCTACCCTGTGTCACCCAGCTAAGTGAGTGGACAGGACACTACTGCTCACAGGTTTATTGGCTATCTGTTCTGAAGACAGAACTTAGTCAAATTTCAATTTTTATTCTTCCTCTTCCAGGCTTCCCACCACACCCCATGCCTCCCCAAGGAAAAATTCTTTAAAAGCTTCCTACCCAAGAAGGAAATCTGATGTGTTTGACAGCTATAAGACCATACTGCCCTCAGAATGCAGGGATAGGACTTCCCCAGAGAGCAGTCCGTGAATTTACAGCTCATTCCTGATCATGACCAGTTGATGGTAACCTCATTATCTTCAGTGCAAACTGGAAAGTCCACGTCTTTGACCCTCATTTTCCCACAACAGCAACACATAATGAGGACAATACATAATAAATTACATTGGAACCAAAATAAGACAAAAAGAAGAAAAATTATATATTGTGTGGGTATAAGGAGGCATGTAAAATTGTAAAGATGGGAACCATATGAATGAGCTTATAGAAAACAAACTACCTCTGCCCTGCTTCTTTTCTCAAACTGGAACAACTTCTTTTCCAACCTACTCTGCAGCTAAAGGTACGTGAATTATTTTTACCTATCAGCAGTGCTCTGCTTCTATGATCCATTCGCACATTTTATCTTCTAAATCTCACTTTAATACCTTCTACTTATGTTTAGCTGCTGATTGACTTAGCCCTTAAAATATTTTGTGATAGTAATATAAGAATATTGTATAAAATGAAATTGTTTTGCACTACCCCATGAAAATATAATTTAGATCAAAAGCAGATGACTGGGTTTTCTTTTCAAACTGATTTATCTGTTGTAAACAAGATACATATGCTGAACAATGATTTGCTTTGGGACAGTAATAAAAGGAACACATACAGTTACAGGAAACTTCACGTGTATGCTAGTAAAAGGAGAAGCTTAATTCCTTTGTGTTGCTATATACTGGTTAAGGCATCCACAAGCTATGAGTCATTCGTTGAGAAGCCCTGCTAAGCAGAGAAAAACAAAGAGAAACAGAAAAAATAATTTTTATATTTTGAATTTGAATCTTGAAAGCAATGCCCGAATTAAAATGACCACAATAAACTGATAAAATCATAATATATTTAAGGAATTTATCATCTACTGAAACCCTCCTAAAAGTTTCATATATTCTAGTAAGGACTGATCTGGTTAAAAAGCCCTCCATGTGTAAGCCCTGTCTAACTCCTACTGCAAGTGCTTATCAAATCATGATATTTTAGACACTTACAGTTATCTATTGATAAAGCGGAGGATATCAGAAGTTCTAAGGAATTTACATAAGGAGAAGGTAGAACAAGCAAAGACCAGCATTGCATTTGTCATGTTCCGGTGTAGGTCTAGCTCTGGGTGTTTCAGACCTCACTAGATGGCACTGCCATCTATAGACTCCTACAGGCTTAAAATGTGAGGAAGCGTTCAACTTTGGGAAGAATAACTATGGTGATCTCTTGGTCACACAGAACTCCACGTGCAAGTTGTGCATTTCAGCAGAAGACAAGTATTTATTATGCTTTTGTTCAGATTCAACCCTAGCAGTAAAGTTGTCTTATGGGACCTTGGTTTTGGTGCACTTCAAGATTTCTGAAGCTGATTGATCATATGTTTCTTTTCCACATTAAACAGTATGCACTTTCTGTGTGAATCCATGGGAAGGCTGCTGAATGCTGTCTTGCATTGCAGTACGTATTCCATTTTCTGGTCAGTCACTGTCAACAGCTTCTATGCTGTGTGAAGGACTGTTTTCAGGAGCTCAGATAACAATTTCTATTCATCTAAGAATATTTTCTTTTCCTCAGAGTCTTTTTGCAGATTGAAAATATTCACTAGATAACAAAGAGAATGTTCCTCTTCCTGTTTTAGACATTTTCCTAGGAAATAGGTTGCCAAAATTCAGTGCTGCTTCATTCTGTAAACTTTTTTGAAGAAAGTAGAACAAAATTAATAGGAATGACTGAAAAAACCCACAAATGGACCTCTGGGACTGCACTGGAAAGAGCATGCCCTACATTCTGAGATGTAGGAGATCTCAGAATAAATCTCTGCCATGATTCAGGCAAAAAGGCAATTGGTTGATTTGGATATCCGCTGGAATATGCACCATTTAGAAAGCTGTTATCCAGTGAGATTAATTTCCCTTCAATATCCATAATCGTTTTTTGAAAGTGCCAAAATATAATGTTTCAGTATTTCATACACTTTCTTCATTTGTATTTATGAAAATGGTTTGCTGAATTAAACCTTAGTACATAGATAATTTCACACTTAAGGTAACTGTAGTCCGTAGATGTTCTGCCTAAGGTACAGAGTATAGTTCTCCCAAGGAACTGATAATGTGGCTGAAATACACCAAATCTCACCCTCTGATGTATGGTTAATAGTTTTTGGAGTCACAGAAAGCCAGCCATAGCTCACAGCTATCTCTGTTAAGAATAGGATCAAGAAGTAGTCAGAAAACCCTACTGGCAATTGAATAATTCTACAGTGGAAGATGGAAGCACCATAAAATACAGACAGGAAAAAAAGACTATTGACAATCTCAACAATCAGTAAATCTCATAAGATATTTTGAAATAACTTTAATTAACACCTAGTATCTGTGCCAGCACAAAATAACCCCATGTTATGCAGATCTGCCTATGTTCTCCTAGTGTCCTTGTTTGAGACATCATCATATTTCTTATACTCTCTGTTTCTAAATTATTTTTCTTTCTACAGTAGCCTGATCATTGAGGTCATTCATTTCAACTTTATCTACAGTTTGAACTATTAGAAAACACTTGAAACTAGTTGACTAATAGATTTCAAATGACACCATGATTATTATTAACATTGAACATAATTTTTTCAATGTCCTACCTGAAGAAACACCACCTCACAGTAGAAAGGTGTCAATCTTTAATACCAAATCTAAAACTAAATAGAATTTGAACTTTAAAATGATTCTCAAAAGGAGCTAATGGAGATCTCTAATTTATACACTGTAAATGGGGATTGTGGTGTGATACAGCAGACCAAATCATGTTAGAGATGAACCAAACCTTTTTCTTGCATCCTATCTTTGTCATCTAACACTGTCATCCTGCTGCAGTGTCTATCTTAAGCAACAAAGGATTAAAACTGCTGTTCTGATCGTTTTCCAAGTAATTTCCCATTTTCCTGCTGATAACAGAAATAAAAGATGGGAAAATCCTTCTTTGTCCAGAACATGACAGATTTGAACTTCGGTGATAAAGCTCATATTGCAAGGTACAGGTACTAACAGATTGAAAGTTTGGAAGATTTATCTAAACACATGTAAGTACAATACTCTCATTTGAATCTTTGTAAAACTAATGTTTGACACAAAGAAATACACTTTCAGAAAGATCAACCTATTTTGGGGGGTTTCAAAAAACACTTGCATTCCTAATGGAGCACATGGTTGTAATTACATGTGCTTAAACGTTTTCTGTAGGTGGTGTTTCTGAAAAGCACAGGAAAACCTAGCAACTCCCATAATTATCTACCACATTGTCAACTCCACATTGTCTACCTCTATTTCTCCAAGGCTTTTGACATGATTCCCCACAGCCTCCTCCTAGACAAACTGTGTTACAGTCTAGACAAGTGCTCTGTGCTGTGGATGGGGAACTGACTGAGAGGCCACCAGAGGGTGGTGGTAAATAGCTCCTTTTTAAACTGGCAACCTGTCACAAGTGGGAACCCCAGGGATCAATACTGGGCCCAATGCTGTTTAATATCTTCATAAGTGATCTGGATGATGGGATCAAGTGTACCCTGAAGAAGTTTGCTGATGACACCAAACTGAGTGGGGAAGTGGACAGTTTGGAAGGGAGAGCCACTCTGCAGGAAGATCTGGATAGGCTGGAACAGTGAGCTAACAGGGACCGTATGAAGTTCAGCAAGGACAAGTGTAAGGTCTTGCACCTGGGAAAACATAATCCAGGAGTGCAGCACAGGCTGGGATCAATCTGGCTGGGGAGCAGCTCTGTGGAAGGGACCTGGGGGATAACAAGCTCAATATGAGTGAACAGTGTGCTGCAGCAGCAAAGAAAGTCTATAGGATGCTGGGTTACATCAACAAGGGCATCACTGGCAGAGACAAGGAAGTCATTATCCCACTCTATTCACTGCCTGTCAGGCTACACCTGGAATACTGTCTTCAGTTTTGGTCCCCGCTATACAAAAATGATGTGGACAAGCTGCAGAAGGCCCAGAGCAGGACCTCAAAGATGATCAAAGGACTGGGAAGCCTGCCATCTGAGGAAAGTCTGAGAGAACGGGGTTTGTTGAGCCTTGAGAAAAGAAGGCTTAGGAAACGCCTTATCACCATGTTGCAGCATTTAAATCGTGGCTACAAAGATGATGGAGACTCCTTGTTTACAAGAAGTCATATGGAAAAGATGAGAAGTAATGGGTACAAGGTACTCCAGGGACATTCTGACTGGACACAAGATGAACATTTTTCACAGTGAGAGCAATCAGCCATTAGAATAATCTCCCCAGGGAAGTGGTGGATTCCCCAGCATTCGACACTGTTAAGATTCAGCTGGACAGTGTGCTGGGCCATCTTGTCTTGACTGTGCTTTTGCCAAGACAAGTTGGACCAGACGATCCCTGAGGTCCCTTCCAACCTGGTAGTCTATGACTCTATGATTTAACTGAAACTTGTGGTTGAATGTCAATATAATAAAGGAAAAGAGAAGTCCCAAGATCTAATAGTTCATATATTTTGTTGCTTGTTATTTAACAATGTTTGTAAACTCATAAAGAAAATAAATACTTGAGTAAGTAAAACTGTTATATTAATGAAAAGAGAAATAGTGGAATTGTTAAGCGTAAGAGCACATAGCAATCACAGAAAACACAATATACTAACTTGTTTGGTTTGCCCTAAATCTAAAAGAATGGCTGCAGCCATAGAAAAGAAAAGAAAAGAAAAGAAAAGAAAAGAAAAGAAAAGAAAAGAAAAGAAAAGAAAAGAAAAGAAAAGAAAAGAAAAGAAAAGAAAAGAAAAGAAAAGAAAAGAAAAGAAAAGAAAAGAAAAGAAAAGAAAAGAAAAGAGAAAAGATGATCGAATATCAGAATATCAGAATAACATCAAAGAACTTAACACTCAGTTATGCCAACCTAAGTCTCAAGGAAAAGTAGTTCAGTGTAAAATAAAGAGTTAAAGAGGAAGGATTAGTATAATGAAGCAGATAGACTTATATATGAACAGGTAATTAAAAATTTGGACATATTTAATTTTCCTGAAGAAAAGAAAATATAAGAAGCTGGAGGATATACAAAATATACAACGGCCACTCGAGCACTCTAGCATCATATACCATAGATAGCTATGATACAGCACATTACAGAATTTATACCTTACAGATCTTATCCCTTAGGGGAATCAATTGACAAAGAAATAGTTAATCAAGGCCTTTACACACCCATTACACATACACACACAATCAAACATAAACCAGCACATATATAGGACCTAACTCTTTTTCTTTCTAAGTATACATGGTATCTGTTTGGGTTCCACGTTGTGATGCAAATGCCATAATAAAGACTACAAGAAATGCTGAAATCATGGTGGCCAATGGAGCAGGAAGTCTGCTTGTGGGGTAAAAGTGGACAATGCCCTCCATGATTTCAGCATATTTACAGGATTTCCACACATTCTTCTACCTCAAATCTGCATTTGTATCCCTGACCATTATCCTGGAGTGTGATTCCTTGTCTGTCCTCTTTTACAAAACCACATTATCACCTCTGGGGGAGATGGCATGGTAAACATGAAAAAGGACCAGATTGTTATATTACTAATGAGAATTTTGGCAGCTGTACAAAACAGAATAAAGTTGCAAAAGGTACACAAAACCTGAAGCTGCAGAGAGCAAAGTAATCAAATATGAAAAAATGAACTCTTAATAAACTGTGTATCTAGCTAGTCCTGTATTTCTCATCCACTTCAAATGCCAGCCAATGTCAAAGACAACATAACAGATTCCAGGTATCATCAGCCTGTTTTAAGGTCACTATTTTGCTACAACAACAATAATAAACCCCAAAAATAACTGTGAATGACAAATACAAAAAAGAGTAAAACAAAAACTGAAAGGTAAATAGCTTGGCCTTAATTCACATACAAAATAGATTTTTGCTTTGTTTTGCTTTGTTATGTTTAATGCAGTAGCTGAGATCTCAAAATTCTCTTGAAAGCTTTATTCGGTGTTTCGTTGATTCCTCTATGTGTTCACTGTTGATCTGCCTATCTTATGGCCAGCAAGCTCACAGTTCCCAAAGATGTTAGAATTCATCTCAACTCAAATGAAGGCAAACATAAGTGTGTGCCAGCCCTAGCTCAATTTGTGTCTTAGTTTAACTAAGAAACTCATTCATACAAACTAGAGAAAAAATCACAGCATTCTCCAAAAGTACTTTATATTGTTTGAAAACTGAAGAGGTTCTCCACCATAACCAAAAATATCTTGCCAGGTTCATGGAGTATCTGTGAGAAGAGACTTGTTGCACGATGCATTATAGTGTTTTTTTCTTTCATGCTTTTCTGTTTTGAGCCAGTAGGATATTTTCTTTGATTCGGTGTTGCTGAAAACAAGAGGTTTTCATTTCTCCACTTCTCTGTGTCTTGAGACATAGCACTGCAGCTAGCATAAAGAACTGGTGCAATACATGATGGGACATTTGGGTCTCCAGTAGCTCTTCTTCATCTCTGGGTTTACAAATCATTTAGTTTGAATTCTTCCTTCCATTTCTTCCTGGAAGATTTCCTTTCTGCATAACGTAAGCATCCCCTAACTCATGGTTCAATATTGCAATCCAAAAGGGAAGACAAAAAAGGTACCTGTCCATCTCACAAGTTTATACTTGATGTGCACAAGACTGGAGAAGAGGCATCATTTTTTGTTTCAGGACTCACACCACTTCCTCACTTCCAGATATTGTTCTTTCTGTGGTCATCCATGAATGATAACGTATTTCCTTGCATAGATGCAGTTCATATTCACTAAAGGAGTTTTTCTGCTGTTGTAGTTATGTTATTCCTAGAAAAGATGCTTGTTAATTTTGCTTGCTGACTTAAGCCTTCCCTATGAGGCTATTACAGAAAAAAAAATATTATAAATATCTTGAATCAGTATCTGTAAATATTCTGATTTTAACTGTATCTGTTTCTCTGTTAAAATTTTAACAACCTTGTTAGCATACCCTCACTAAACCAGGGCTGTGTTGTTTTCCATTTGTGGAAAATTATTTATGTCATTAAGAGGAAAAAAACTTGAAAAAATAACTTGAAAAATACTAAGGAAAATGCAGTACTCAACTTTACATCCAGCCTAATATTATATCTGTTGGCTAACAGCACTTCATTGCTCTCATATTGGGAATGCAGTGAAATGCAATCAGACATGACTGGATAGAAATTTGTAAAAGCCTATGTTTAATGGTTATCAAATTTGAACAGAAGGTTTTCTATAAAACTATTTAAGAGTGTCACACCCTGAAGCTAAGGATTACAGATAAGCTGCTGTCTGTGAGACTATATTTGATACATTAAAGACTATGAATATGAAGCCAAGAAAAATATGATAGGAAATTCCAAGCTTTGGGATTAACTGTGCATTTGTAAAATGCATGCTATTTGAATTCCAAATTATATTTTCATAACAGACCACATGTTCAACGTATTAACTTATGCAATAGAGTTGGTCAATAGATTTATTTCAGGTGCTGGTTCAGTTTGCAATGATTATCAAATTATGGACGGAAACTATGTGTCTTATACTTTGAAAGTAAAATTTATGGATTTGCTTATCTTTTATGAAAATATGCCAAAGCTAGATTCTGGAGGAAGGAGACATTCAATGTATGAAGCAGCATGATTCTCAAAATAGAAGATTGTTGGGCTTTTTTGTCCTTTTTTTTTTCTTTTTAATTTGCAGTTCTGTTTACATTTGCAGGTCTCATTGAGTGTAACAGGTCAGGTATACAGATCAACTTTAAAGAATGTTGGTAATAAATCCCTTATGTGAACTTTTTAAGGCAACAGTGAAAACCAGCATACTACACGTCTACTCTTACTGATTCATTACTGTGGCTGGAGCCAAGGTCTTCGGGTTTTTGTTTGGTTGTTTTTTTTTTTTCTGTTTGTTTGTAAACTTAATTTCAAATAGAATTCCAACCCTTAATTCCCCTGTTTGTCACTAGTAAAAAAGGAATAAAATTTAACAAAGCAGGACAGAGCAAGTTCACAGAGCCAAAGGTATTGAAACCTCAATGTTAATTTAAAATGAGAGGTGGCATCAAAAGCAATGAATTTCTGCATGACGTTACTTAGCAGCATATCATTTGGATTATTTCACAGCTCACAAGTCAAATGAAGTTCCGTTTCAGAACTCCTGCAACATATTTTGCTATTTCTGCTATTACCAGCTCTCTTAAGAAATAAAACCCCTAAATCAGCCCCTGACTATCCAACCATTACACACAGAATGTATTAAAGACTTCAAAGTCATCACTTGTTTGAAAGAGGAGTCTGATGATAAAACAGATCTGTTGCTTCTTCAACATTTCGGTGTAATGAAGCTTCAATGTGCATTTAAGTTTTTAGCTTCACAAGCAATAAATGCCAAACTAAATCTTTATTGTTCCTTAAAGTAAATGTTCTGTATTCCTCAGGCCCTTTCTATGCCCTTCCTAATATAATATTCCCAATTCTTGCCATTCTAACCAGTACTTAAGGGGTCACATGACCAGCCAATCAGGTAAGTATTTTGGAAGAAAGTATTTTTATAGGGTTAAATTTCAGATGCGTCAAAGAGCTTCTAGTGTTGGCCTCATCTGTGATCATTAGCTTATATCAGCAAAGCCACCCATGAGGCTGCTTTATGTTTCTTCAGAAAAAAAGAGTACTTCAGGGAGAGGAGTAAAATATGGAGCTAAACAACTTAAGGGTAACATAAGACTTATTAGCATTTTCTTAAAATATCCATCAGTAAAGTTAAAAGCAACTTTTATATCAATGCTGCATTTATACTATTGCTGTATAGCATCACCTTTATATCATCATTTGTGGCAACATGAATTGAATGTTTTTTTTTAAATCTTTTTCTAAATGAACTGCTGTACTGATTCAATAAATCCTATATAGCCATATTTCTACCTCCAGCTCTGAGAAAGTAAAATCTGCCCATCCAGTCACCTTTGCAGATTTTTTCTCTTCCCTTTGCTAGTCCTTGTTCCTTTGAAAACATCAAATGATATACCACATTTCAGCTAGAAGTAAGTGAAAACATGAACATTTTTAAGAAATACAAATCACTATCATAATTTGCACTGGGTTTGTTCTTCTCAGATTCAGGACTTTGAGCCCCATCACTGACAGGCCCAGCATCACACACAACCCAGGTCAAATTAAAATTGTAATCCAGGCATTTGGCCTAGCTGTGTCAATGCAGGCTTTCCTCCCTGTCAGGCTGCAGAGCCACAGGCTGCTGAAGGGTCGCAGTTTATCATAAAGTCAGACCAATATCTACCTCCCTGCAAAATAGGTCTACCACTGCTAGCTCACGCTGGATCCAATGCCAGCTCCAGAATATTACTGTAGATATTCTAGTACTACAGCCAAAACTTTCTCCCCCAGAAGTGGCTGACAAATTTTCTTGTAAAATCAGGATGCTCCATCTATCGCAATACGTTTCCTGAACAGTTCTTACATGCTTTCATAAATATAGGAATAATACAAATTTATTATTACAGTTTAAACACATATAAATTTTACGTGAAGCACAAAAAACTCAGTTTGAGGTATCATTTAATGAATGCAACAGCTGGTGAGACCAGACATTTCTTGTTCTCCACTGTAAAGGAAGCAGAAATTGTATTGAATTATAGGCTTTTAAGGAATTGCATTTTACTATAGACAGCAGAAGCTGATTAGCATCCATCAGTAAAATATCCAAATGATTCTGTCTGCAAACAGCCTTCTCAGGTCTGCCCTAGCACTCAATACAACCACGCTACAAATACGCAATATAGTGACACTACAAAATATTTGCAATAAAAAGCTGGGACTAGGAAGCACTGATACGTAAGTAAGAGGGTGATTAAAGTCTGTAGCAGCAGAAAAGCAGACCAATGAACTGGAAAGGAAAGAAGGAACTAGCCAAACAAGAAGTAGGGGGCTGAAAAATTTGTTGGGCAAGGAGACAGGATGTCTACAGGGGTGGGGGAAATACTGGAGAGATTGAGATGGTGGAAAGAGGCCTCTCAGTATTCAATTTCTAAGGATTAATCAAAGGTTGTAAAAAGTTGGATGAAAGCTTTTCAGATTTGTCTCTGGGTCCCTATTCTTTGAAATTGCACTCATTTCTTAGCTTCTAGTTCCCCCAATTTAACATGCCAAGTTGCTGTCCCAGGAGAGTATCTATTTTCCATCTGAAGCAATATATGTTGTTTGGCTACAAGAACTGCTTTAGAGAATCTGGCTTTCCACAACTTAGAGACCTTCCAAGATGCTGGGATATATCCCAAAATATAGTTCTAGGAAGTATAATCATATTCATCTACTTATCATTATCAGATTTATCTTTTACCTTATTTTAGCCAAGACAGTTGAAGTCTGGGACAGTCCCAAAACATCTTGGTAATCCACAACTCCAACATGTCTGCTTTGGCCAAGCTTGTGTGGGACAAGTGTTTGGGCTAGTCTTAATCGCAATCAATAACAAAGTTTTTAATGTCTTTCAAGATGTTTCCCCATAGACTAGGGTTCAATGATATACTCAAATCTTAGTCTAAGGACTGGCATCAATGACTGCAAATGGGAAAAGTCTTTTGGGCCAGTATTTGTTACAGGTTGCATGCAGCTGACTGCTTGAACCTGATACGCTCTTTTCACATCAAAAGAAATGTCACTTATTGGTACTCTCTGTACTGAACGAATACAAAACAGAACAAAACAAAATAATAAAAAAACCCCAAACGGGTCCTTAAGGACATGTTTGTCCTTCAGGTTCACTGGGTTGGCCCGTATAGCCTATATACATCGATGGGAAGTAGAGCCTCTGAAATTAACTGAACAACACAACCTATCTTCTTACCCATCCACTCTCACATAATATTTTTGTTAATTTTCCTATACACTCACCCCAATGTTTAGAATTAACTTCCAAGTAACGATTATACATGTCGGACCTGATCATCTTAAAGGTCTTTTCCAACCTAAGCAATTCTATGATTCCGCGATCCTATGATTTTAAGTTTATGCCAAAGTGGTGTGTGTTGTCTGGTAACCGTTTTTGCAGGAGGCATCCTGTAGTTTAAACTGCAGTAGGAGGCATCAAGCAGTTTAAACTGGAGTAGGCTAACCGCAGCCACTCTGTGAATGAGAGGTAAAACCTCATTCTTGCAGTGAAAGCTCAGCAGTGCTGCATTATGAAGTTTGGATTTCTGGAAAAAAATGAAGGGTCATCTGAAAGAGCTGCAAGAAGGGCACACAAATGTTTCCAGATCAGACAAAGGATGCAAATTGCAACAAATTATTTTTTATCTCATCTGTCTGAAAGAGAAATACTTTAAAATCAAGTTAATTTTCCCACAGTCATAGAGATGAATGCTCACCAGGAGACCTTTTAGGACATGCAGAGTTATAGAAGGCATGTTCGTTTTGATAACATTAATTTTGTCCTAGAGGCTGATGGTAAGGTCTCTCCATCTGCCAAGATCTCTGAGATGTACTCTAAATTAATTTTGAGCAGATTTTCCATCTCATTGAAGATAAGCATCAAAGGAACATCATTAAGATTGTAAAATCAATCATATAAAAAGTAGGAAATGCCAAAATCTTACACTGCATATCCAGCAGTGGCTGCAATAGAGATTGCTATACAACCTTAATTCAGTCCATTGTGCAGTCTTTAATTTCCACCTGTCTTAATCAGGGCAGTAAAAGATTTGTATCTTTAAGGAGCAGAGAACTAAATATGGTATCTGACACCAAGATTTATTATTCACATCTCAATTTGTAAGAAGCAAAAGAGTTTTTACCTGCCATAGACTGTAACAACCAGTTTGTTAAAGTGGGTTTCAAGGATCCATCTCTTCAACTTTTCTCACAGTTTTTGCTAGATAAAATCTCCAAATCCTTTCCTGTTTTGATTTCATTGACATATTTTTCTCTTCAAATTAAGGAATGACTATATTTAAATTTATTTGTTTCTTGAGGGCTGGTAAAAAAAGAAAAACAGAGAAAGAAATAGTGTGTTCAGATTTCTCAGCTGGTTACTAAATTAAATTTAAAACCTTGCTTATGCCTGCTGTCATGTTGACTGGGGAGAGTTCCAAGATTATTTCATTTATAAATGTCTCCACTCTTCACCTAATAATTCTAATTTATTTCAGAATAAAAGAAGTTTAAATGTTAATTTTTCTCTTTGCTGATCAGAATAGTTGCTGTTAGGTTAAACATCTTGTTTAAATTAAGTAAGTGATCAGAACACATAACAAGGTACAAACTGCATGTGTCATCTCCTGAGAAATTGCAATACATGTATATATGCAACTTGCATATATACATTAAGATCTTTTTTTACTTTGATAAAGTTATTATGCTGGATGTAAACTCCCATTGATTTCCTTCAATGATTTTCCTCAATTATGATACTCAGTATTAAGTCATAGTGTAGTGTCTCCTACTTTTCGCCTGGAACATCAGAAATATCCTGTTAGCCAGAGGCAGTGGTGTATGAAATGAGTCTTGAAGATTTCTCATATCTTTCCATAGATACTAGAAAAAGTATACAGCAACTAATTACACTGCTAAATTCATATACCTCAGCAAGATACCTACATTTTTTATGAAAATATCAGGCCTCGATGTTACTACCAAAAAGTTTGTTTCCTTTATAAAGGAAAAAAGCCATATGGGATGCACAGTGATTCTCAGAAACCAGCAGTCCTTCATGAACATCACTAGAATACTTTGATACCACTTCTCTGTCTTTCAGTCCCTGATGGGTTGGTTTGTTTGTGTGTTTGTTCAGTTTGTTTTTAAAAAAGATTCATTGTATTAACCTTGGTTTGGACTCCATTTACACTCTAAGCTAGTGACTGAGCACGTCCAAAGCACTCCCACATACACTACAGCACATCTGCCTAGAGTTTTACAGCATTAATTTAAGTGATACAAGCTCAAGTTGATACCTTCACCATCTTCTACTGCACAGGAATGACTTGGCTCCACCGCATTTCACATTTAAACTGTAAATCTGATCCATGAGGCTAAAAGCAAACAATCGCTTACAGATAAACCATTGAAATTTGCATCATGGGTGGTAAAGATTAACTAGATATGTTTTAATAAAAATTGACTACGATATTTACATGACAGTGATTTGAAAAATCTGTGGTCTTTCGACTATCAATTCTAGTTTCATTCTCATGGAGCAGATCAAAGCAAAAAAATCTAGTCACAATTTGTGTGACTGAGACACTCAGACAAGGTCAAAATAATAAACATCATTTCTTGCACAGTTTGATAAGTAAAGGTGTTCTGGGGTATGTAAGGAAGCTGGCTTGAGTCTGTCTCAAGCAGAGCAGGAATTCAAATCTCACATTATTGGCCATTATCCAATGCAGAAGGTCCTGAATCAAGGTTCTTTTCTCTGGTTTTTAGCACCCTGCTCATCCTGACACAGGGTAAAGCTAACTGTTGAAATTTGTGCATATTTTCAAAGATTAGGTTCCTTTTAAATAACCCATATTTTTATCTTCTTCTTCCAGATTGCTCCTTACAAAATATAGAGTGAATGCCAGAAACCTAACTTTAAATGTTGACTCAGTTAAAAAGAAATCTATTTCATAGTATCACATCATTCTACCACATCAATCAATATCAATGTTCATCACATTAATAGCTAATGATATGGTAGTAGAGCAGCTCCAGCTAAAATATTGTGTTACATTCTGGAAGTGATTTATCAGAAAGATGGACATATTGGAGTAAGTTCAGAGAAGAGCAACCAGAATCATTACAGAGAAAAAAGGAGTGACCAGAAAACCCTAAAAGTTTAGGCAGCTGTTACCATCAAAATACTGATGGTTACAATTTTCATATAATTAGTCACATTTTTAGTACTGCATAATTTTAATTGTGATTACACTAGTTTACTGCAATAGCAGATAACAGCCTATACATACCTGGTATGCATAAAAAAGTAACAAAGAAGAGAAAATACTTAGCAAAATATTGTATTGAAGGGAATATAACAAAACATGACTAGGATTTTTTTTTTTTAAATGGGAAAATATATAAGGAATAGAAGTAAATTCTCGACACTGAGCACCATCAGCCTTTCAGACAACTTCTCAGGGACGAAAAAAGAAAACCTAGAGCGTGACTTATTCAAACATAGTCTGACAAGACACCTGTTACATGTTCAATCCCTGACCCACCTACAAGATGGACAAATGATCTAATAGTTGCTTTTTTTTTTTCATGTTGCTTATTGTATCATTATTATGTTAGAAAATGAATATAAAATTTTCCATCCCTCAGAACAATTTAGTAATTAGCCCTTTTTCAACTTCCAGAGCCACCCTTTTTTAACCTGGACAACATATCCAGAAGTTCTGAGACAACGAATAAAGTGATTGCTAATAGTTTAGGCTACTAGGTTATATTTGATAATCTAGAGGTGTTTATGCTGGGGATAATCCCAGATAAAAACAAAACCCAACCCCTCAGCTCTAATAATGCAGCAATATACGTAAATAAAATTTAGGAATTATAAGGCTTTGGTACTAGACTTGGTATTAGATTTCCAAAATAAAAAGAAGAATATAATTTTATGTAATTTATTTGTCTTAGGTTGCATTTTAAGAGGTAATTCTGCTTTTTAGAAGGGCAGTTAAAATTACTTAAACTATCTTGAAAAGTGATTTTATACCCATATTATATATATGATAGTATATAGTATATATATTATATATACTTTTCCCCCTCTCATACTTAGTATTTATATTTAGGTTTTCCCACAAAGGCCTGGCTAAAACTGGTTGTGAAGAAGGTTAGCTAATTAGCTAATTGAAAATGTTCCATGATGTCTGGGCTTGCTTATTGGATTCTTAATAGCAAAAAGGAAAATAGTAACCAAAATGTTCCTGTCAAAATAAGATGTCACAAACATTTTACAGAAGGAGAGAAACAATTCAAATTTGGGTACTTGATAAATTTTTAAAAAGGAAGTTACAGGAAAACATCAATGTTTAACATGTAAAACTGCACAAAATCTGTGTATCCTTCAGTTTTGGAGACCAGCAGAATTGAGCAATTCTATGTAGGTTTGTTTAGATGTTATACTTCTAGCACAATTATGAACCAAGTGTGACCTGGTGCATGCCTGAGCCGCCACAGAGCCTAAAACAAGGATTCTGAGAACCCTGATCTACCTTCCTTTTAGATCCTGTAGGCGTCACAAGGATGCAGCCTGCCTTCAAAGTTTCCTAGAAGTGGGCAAATTGGAGAACAAGAGTACAGAAGAACACTTAAGTTCATTCTTCTGGGTACAAGAAATGATGGTTAAGTGAAAGTTTGGAGTCTAATTTAGCTAGAATTAACAAACACTGATGATTAAAAAACTATAAAATAGAACAGCTGATGCTGATAGGTTATTACTTCCTTGTGCATGCAAGAAGGTGAAAAAAGATTGCAGCATGTGTTATCTAGAAAATATAAAGACTACTGATAGATAGTGAAACATTTGGAAAAATATTGCCAAAATACTTTCCATTGTCAAAAATAGGTTTTGCAGAAAACAGCTGCTGATGGATAAATAGTATTGAATTTTTTTGACAATATAAGACTTGTGAAAAAAATTATTCCGCCTTGCTGTAGAATATGTAGGATACAAATACAAATTTACATTTTTTTTCAAATTTGAAGTCTGTTTGTGCTAGAAAAGGTAAGTAGGTAAGATGCAGAAAAATCTTACAGTATTTTGAAAGAACTGGTCCTCAGGATAGCCTGGAGGTTGTCAAGCTGGAAGCGATCAGGTAAAACAGATGCTGACTGTGGGGGAGGCATAAATAGTACAGATGCACTGGTTTAAAACAGCATCATCTTGATAGACTACCTCAGTCAGATTTTTGCTACTTCTTTTCCCCTCATGTCTCTAAAATGCTAATTCTGTGGCACTTTCATTGTTTTGGGGACAAAATAAAGTATATATCCTTCTGTCTATGCTTTATATGTGTCTTGCATATGTGTATGTCTTTATGAGCTACCCCTTCTCCAGCTTTTTGCTACTGGGTGTTGTTGCTATGTGTGTACATAAAATATTTATTTGTCAGACAGAGACAAAATAAAAAAATCAGAATGATTCAAGAAAGAAGTTCTCTCTTTTTGTCCTTACCATATGTTCATATATGTACAGTTGCATTATTTCTGCAGCAGCAGGATGGCTGATTTTTAAACAATATATTAATTGAAGAACATGTTCCAGTGAAAAAGTGTACCTTGGAAACCCTCCAAATATGTCACAAATCCTGAACTGGGTAAAAAGCAAAGATAGATACAGTTAAATGATGAAGTAAAAGAGAAAATAAAAAGCAACAATCTGAAAAAAATAATGTATTAAGAAAATCTCAGTAGGAGAAGCATTCAAAATTGCACTACAATCTGATCCTAGGAACCTATCTGAATCCAGGTGTACACATTATAGTACCAGTAGTACATATATACAACAAAACTATCCTTGTCTTTTTTGAGAGACAAACAATGATTATTCTTGCACATAAGATTTCAATGAAAATGGAAATCAGGACACAGTATTTACAGTAGCACTAGAAAAGGTTTGCAGACTCAAGTTATAAACTCAGAATTATTATTTCCGACTGGATACAGCAATGAATTGGAGGGGAGGGAGAAGAATTATAAACCTCTGACTTTAATTTTAACAATAAAAGGTGTTAGTATTCAAACTTGCACATTTATCTCTTAACAATAAGCGATGTGACACAGATGATGTCCTCCAGAATTTCTTTTCCATGCAATTTAGCAAAAGACTAATGCTCTTTTCCAGGGATATATTTTAACTCTATGAATCCTCAATAATAATTACAATAGCTGAATCTTACTTTTAATTAAATATTGGTGTTTGCTACAATTTTCCCCACTTATATTGCCAGCAGATACTATATCTACAAAAAAACATGTTGTAGATTATTAGTTCCATATATAAATGAGGCAGCAAATAAAGGAAGATATGAGAATCTTATGAAACCAGGGATGGTTAAAAAATTAAGACATCAATGACATTTTCTTTACCACTGTACATTGTGACTGTACCACTGTACATAAATGACTACACCCAAAAAGATTTGTAAAACTCACAAAACTAATGCACATTCAGCTGTTCCCATCTGATCAACAGAAAGAAGTTCGTCTTCCATCCAGATGTTAATTTTAAAAAAGGCCAGTAAATCTAAATGTGATTTAGTGAAAGAAAATGAATGGTTTTATTGAAGGAGTATGCATTTCAGAGTCAGAATAAAGACAGAAAGGAATAACATGAAAAATACCAGTGTCACCAAAACTGACAGTGAAGGGTTATGCCTATATTCATAAATACTTCACATTAAGTTATAGGAATCTGTTGAGACTATTCACATTCTAAATTGACATCACACAAATATGTGCGATGTAAATTAATCACATATGTACATTTTACGTTTTGTGTTACAGGACTAACAAAATATTGTAAGTGAAAATTTTAGCAGGAAAAATTACTATGAAGGATTCATCCCAGATTAGAGCAAGCTGAAAAATCCCTATTTCTCAGGAATGTTCCTCATGCTCTCAATTTTATCAGGACAACTTATCTTGGCTGGAGTCAAAGAGTAAAACATCAGGAAAGCTTAAAAAAAACCTTTCATGTGCTTATTCATTGAATTTCCTGGTGTCTCCTCAGATACTTTTAAGGAACTGGAGATGAATCTGAGGATCCCATTCTCTGCAAACACTTAGTGAATGATGCAGGGTTATTTGAGATCAGGCCTAAGGCCACTTACAGCACAGTATTCCTATTCTGCATTTTCACAGCTGGCAGAATTAATATTCAAGTACTGAAAAAATCTTTTTTATAGTTCTGCTTCCCGTGAAAGAAATAGGAAAGAAACACCTTTGGTGCCAGGGCAAGTTTCCGATAAAACAAAGCACTTTTAGTTGTTGGGTTTTGTGTGTGTGGTCCCATCTGAAAAATTCTGTAGTTGCTTTCTGACCCATGATTCAGTAGAAGCATCATTTTATTCCTCCTGTAATATTCAGTAAGCAGAAGCTTCAGGCAAAGAAGCCTCATGTAGCATTCTGCTTCTTTCAAGGCAACGTTTATGCAGGGTAACCTGGCCAGCCTTCAAGGTGCCTATTAGCTTCCCCAGGATTAAAGCCTGCAGTTCCCATTTCCTTGGCAAGCTCTATGAGGGAACTGAAATGGCTTCTAGCTCAGAGTCACCTCCCCCTTTGCTGCAAATCTTTAATACATTTAGTTCTGTCAGTAGAGAATTCCTGCAAATATATTAGTCCAACCTCTTTGTACAATTGCCAAATAGCAAAGCTTCTGCCATTTCCACCAGTGAATTGTTTCTTATGATATGCTGATATAGCAGGGAAAATACTAGCTAAGCCTATGTAAAAATATCAAGGCAAATATTGGACATAAAATACAAGCCAGATAGTTACAGTTGGCAGAAGGAGATCTACAGAAGTTTGAATTACATACTCTGGCAATATTGCAGGCCACCTACATGGCATACTAGCAAGTTTTTTTTCTAATTTACTTAATTCTGGTTTTTCCTTTTCCATCTAACACCTATGGGCAAAATTGTACTTTCAATTTTAATCCAGGGAGAGGATTTACAGCTACTCTAGCACTTGTGAGCTAATCCAGGTGACAGAATAATTTGGTTACTTCCATTACAGCTGAACCATGTGCATTTCTGTATTTACAATGCCAGAATTTGCTCTTTTTAGGATCTGTTCCTGCCACTGGGCATTTTCACTGGCAAAGAGTACCATTTCTAGGGACGCAAAATCAGAGGATGACTGAGGCTGGCTGTCACCTCTAGAGATAGTCTAGTCCAAACTCCTGCTCAAAGCAGAATTACCTAGAGCAGTTTCCTCAGGTACATTTCCTGTCCAGTTTTGAATATGTCTAAAGATGAAAACACCACAAGCTCTCTGGACAACTTTTTCCAGTGTTTGACAACTTTCACAGTTAAAAAAAAAAAAAAAAGGAAAAAAAAATCCCTTATGATTGATTGGCATTTCCATTTCCTGTATTTCAACTTGTGTGCGTTGTCTCTTTTCATGTCACTGGACACCACTAGAGAAGAGTCTTGCTACCTGGCTCCATCTTCTTTACACCTCTCCCTCTCTAGCCTCCATCAGATATTTATATACATTGAAAAGATCCCCCGAACCTTCTCTCCTCCAGGTTGAACAGTGCCCGCTCTCTCAACCTTTCCTTGTATTAAGATGCTCTACTGCCTTAGCAGACATACTGCAGTATGTCCATGTCTGTTTATTACTGGGGAGCCCAACTCTGGACATAGTACTCCAGATGTGTCTCACCAGGACTGAGCAGAGGGGAAGGATCATGTCCCTTGACCTGCTGGCAATGCTCTGTCTAACACAGCCGAGGAGACTTGTTGGCCTTCTGTACAGCAAAGGAACATTGCTGGCTCATGGATAACTTGGTGCCCCCAGAACACTCAGGGCATCTTTTGAAAAGCTGTTTCCCAGCTGGTTGTCCCCAGCATACGCTGGCGCATGGGATTATTTCTCCCCAGGTGCAGGACATGGCATTTCACTTTGCTGAACTTCATGAGATTCCTCTTGGCCCATTTCTTCAGGTCCCTCTGAATGGCAGCACAACCATCTGGTATCAGCTACTCCTGCTAGCTTTGTATTGTCTGCCACCTTGCTGTGAGTGCATTTGGTCTCATCGGAGACATTCTGTATGTCATTAATGAAGATATTGAACAGTACTGGCCACAGTGTTGGCACCTTGGTGTACTACTAGTTACTGTCCTCCATCTGGACGTCATGCTCGTGATCACAATCCTTTGAGCCTAGCAGTTCAGCCAGTTTTCCAGCCACCTCGTTGTCTCACTCATATTTTGTCAGCTTGTCTATGAGGATATTATGGCAGAGAGTGTCAAAGTCTTTACTGAAGTCAAGATAAACAAAATGCTCTGCTCTCCACTTGTACACTAAATCAGTCACCTCATCGTAGAAGGGTATCAGGTTGATCAGGCATGACCTCCTGTTTGTAAATCTATGCAGATCACTCCCAAACACCTTCCTGTCCTGACTAAGCTTGGAAATGGTTTCCAGGGTTAGTTTCTACATCACCATCCCTGGGGTCAAGTTGAGGGTGACCAGCCTGAAGTTCCCTATATTCTTCTTCTTGCCTTTCTTGAAAATGGGAGTGATGTTTACTTTCTTCCAGAGCTCAGGAACATCCTCTAGTCACTATGATGTTTCAGAGGTAATCATGAGTGGCCTCACAATGACATCAGGCAGCTCAGTCAGCACTTGTGGGTACTTCCCATCAGGCCCCATGGACTAGTATGCCTCTAGTTTGTTTGCATGTTCCCTAACCTGATAGTCCTCCACTGAGGGTAAGTCTTTCCTGCTCCAAACTTTCCCACTGGTCTCAGGGACCTGGGATTGATGAAGTCAAGTATTTCCAGTAAAGACTGAGGAGAAGGAATTGAGTGCATCAGTCTTGTCCATGTCCTTTGCCATCAGGTCCCTTTCCCCTTTCAGCGGTGGACACAAATTTTCCCTCATCCCTAGTTGTTGATGTGCCTGTCAAAGCCCTTATTGTTGTCCTTCGTGTCCCTTGTCTGATTCAACACCAGATGGGCTTTCGCTTTCCTAACCCCATCCCTATACACTTGGAGAGTGTTCCTGTATTCCTCCTGGGTCACCTGTCCCTGGTTCTACTTCTTATAGGCTTCTTTTTAAGTTTGTGTTTTATCAGGATCTCTTTGTTCATTCATACAAATCTCCAGCTGTGTTTGCTTGATTTCCTGCAAAAGGGAATAAACCATTCTTGAGCAAGAAGGAGCTGATTCTTGAAAATCAACTAGATCTCCTGGCCCTGCCTCCTGGGCTGCCTCTCAGGGAATTCTCCCAAGCAGATTCCTGAATTTGCTCTCCTGAAGTCCAGGGTTGTGATCCCGCTTTTTGCCCTGCTCCTTCCTCTCAGAATCCTGAAGTCCCCCATTTTATGGCCACTGCAACCAAGGATGTCCCCAGCTGTCACATCCCCAACAAGTTGTTCTTTGTAAGTATGAGATCCACCAGAGAGTCTTCCTTTGTTGGGTCCTTGATCACTTATGTTAATAAGTTGTCAATGATGTACTCCAGAAACCTCCTGAACTACTTGTGCCCTGCTGTGTTGACCCTCTAGCAGATATTTGTCTGGTTTGAGTCCCCCAGGTAGACCAGGGTCTGTGAATGTGAGACTTCTTCCTGTGTCTGAGGAAGGCCTTATATGCTGCTTCTTCCTGATCAGGTAGTCTGTAGGGGACACCTGACACAACACCAACACATGTTGTTCTGCCCTCTAATAGTGACCCATAAGTTCTCAGCTGCCTCATTATCCATCCCAAGGCAGATGTCCATACATTGTCACTGCTCCTTCACATCAAGGGCTACATTGCTGTCCTGGTCTTTTCTTCCTGAACAGCCAATATCCAGCCATTGGAACACTCCAGTTGTGTATTACCATATGACATCTCTGGTAACCCAAGATCATAGCCCTGCAACTACACCCAGATGTCTAATTCCTCCTGACTGAGAGTGACAGACCTCCAGCTTTCTCCACTATCTCCAGCTATGTCTGTGTTCAGCCATGTGTGTATTGCAGGATTTAGTTTGAGGCAGAACAGAGAGTGATCTCAAAGCTCACTGTATATTTGAAAAGTGAACATTTTATCAAGTAATTCTATCACAGTCTTTGCAATTAACATTGATGCCATTGGCTATATACACAGGCAATGCTCTGCACACTACTTAACCTTTATAATGAATGACTTCCTATTATTTTCTTCAGCTATAACTTATTTCTGTTAGCCAGACAATGATAATATATTAACATATTAGTGCTGGCACCCAACATACACCATGCTAAGCATAAATTGCTAAAAGATGCACTCATAAATAAGGGTCTTCAAGCTCTAGCACTGTCAGTTTCTTTCTGCTCTTCAATTAAATAACAAATTTTCATGTGCTTAATACATCATGATTAGTTATTGATAACTTTTGTTATTCAAATGTCTTCAAGCTTTTTTTTTATTTTAAAAAAAGAAACACACTGATTTTCTGGCATTTAAAAATTGTTGATTGTTAAAAATTCCTTCATACCCCAATGTCACCATCCAAAAAAAAAACATTTCTGTCCTTTCATACTCACTACTGCTAAATATTATCTCCCTGTAGTCCTGTAGTTCAGTAAAAGCATGGAGACATGTTTACCGTGACTGAAACTCTTACCAGACAACTTTAGCCACCATACTCAAAAAATTCACCTTGTGGATAGGTTTGTTTGTTGTTGTTCTTGCTTTGAATTGGTACATCTAAGTACGAACAATAGTGTTTAGAATATTTAGTTGCTCACTGCATATCTTACCTGTATACTTACAGATAGAATTTTAAAAATGGGGAAAAAATTGTGAAGTAAATCAGGGTAATCATGGTTATCTTGAGATCCTCTCATCAAACCCTGTTCTAATGAATGTTTTGAAAGCAGCACTTGGAAAACAGGATGAGAAAGTAAATTGAAAAGATTTTAAGTTTCTTTCACATGTTCTGGAATTCTGTAGGTAAATAAGGGCTTTACGGAATCTCAAAGAAACAGCAGTAATGAATATAGGGAAGGGAGAGGGGAAGAAAGCATAGCAAGACTGAGACCACAAGAATTGCCAGAGGCAAAATAGCTCCAGGGGAGGAGGAATGTTAACTATTGAAATGATTGCTTTTGAGACGGGAACTTTTCCTTCTGTTGCTGTGTCCTCCTTTTTTGTTTGGTGTAGTGTTCATTCCACAGTGGAATGCAGTTCAAAAGACTGGAATTATTCTTGGTCATTATTCACATAAGTCACGGAGGAAAGCTTTTGTCTTGTGCTCAGGAGAGGGCTAGACAGTGCTTGGATAGTACTTCACTGTGTCAGTAATCCCACTGACATGAAATAGGAGTAATGATAGAGGTAGAGTGACCAGCAGTACAATGGATGTTGGAAGTGTTTGAAATAAAGTGTTAGAGCACTTGTATTCTTTGCTCACTAGTGTCCTCAATGGCCCCATCATAGTTTCTGTACTATTATTTAGAATCATGGAATCATTTTGGTTGCAAGAGACCTTAAAGATCATCAAGTCCAACTGTTAACCTAACACTGCCAAGTCCACCACTAAACCATGTCCCTAAGCACCACATCTATGCACCTCTTAAATATCTCCAGGGATAGTGACTCAACACTCCTCTGGGCAGCCTGTTCCAATGTTTGACAACCCTTTCAGTAAAGAATTTTTTCCTAATATCCAATCTAAACTTCCCCTGGTGCAACTTGAGTCTGTTTCCTCTTGTCCTATTGCTTGTTACTTGGGAGTGAAGACCGACCCCCACCTCTCTATAACCTTCTTTCAGGTAGTTGTAGAGAGCGATAAGGTGTCCCCTGAGCCTCCTTTTCTTCAGACTAAACAACCCCAAGTCCCTCAACTGCTGCTCATAAGACTTGTGCTCTAGACCCCTCACCAGCTTTGTTGCCCTTCCCTGAACACACTGCTATATAGTTTTTGCAACTATATATTATTTTTGTAACTAAAAATGATTTATAGTGTGCATTATTTTTACAGAAAGATCACCTGTTCTGCTTGCAAATCTTCATGGTTTTTGGCAGGCTGAAATGGTTCTTAAAAAAATACAAACCAGTTTCTGAACAGAAGCCTTCACCAATATTTCTGTGGTGTATCTTGCTTTTCTGCAGTTAGAAACACCCCTAAACTTGGAGGAATTTTTGTTGTGTTTACTTAACAGGCCAAGTGAATGAAATTCAGAGGGTTAGGAATGGCTTTTCTTGTACCATCAAACTTTATAGGAGGTTCACTGGTGCTATGAAGCTTCAAAATTGGTGCAGGAAGAGAGAGGAGGCAAAACAGGAATCAACGGGTGTGTGCATTTTTCTCTCACTGTCTCGCTGCACTCTGTTGTGCAAGTCTCAGCTGGTGAAACACGACATAACGTACTTTAACTTTATGGGATGTCACATGGCATGAAGAGTGCAGATATCATTCCTTTATTCTTATGATCTTTTTTCTTCATTATACATTCCTTTCCTTGAATTTGCAAAATATCTGTATGAACATCTATGTTTCCCTCAGTTTACATACTTTCACTTTCTGACTGCCTAGATTTAAAAAATAACGGAGGTTGAAAGGGGTATCTGGAGGTCATCTAATTCAATATGTTGGTCAAAGAAAGATCGACTTTGAATTTAGATACAATTTTGAAGCTAGATCAGGTTGCTCATGACTTTATTACTGGTAAATTTATTTTACAGGCAGGCTACCTATATAGCTTTACTTTCTTTCAAAGCACTAATTCAGCCTGTATGAATTTATTCTGATCAAATAATAGCTGTAGCAGTTCACTGGAGCAGTACATTGTCTATTGGTTTTACGAACAAATTATTGTTCAAGGTGCCATTACTGGACACCATAGAGCTTTGAACAACATGACTTTCTGCTCATCAAACTGTCATTTACAGACTTCCTCCTAACATTTAGCAGTCTTTCTTAGAATAGAACTCTGTAGTTAATGCTCCTGAGCACTAACCAATGCTATTTGGTATGACTTACCATGTATGAATGTGTCCGAGAGATTAATCAACAGGAGTGTGGTGCTGTCACACCCCTGCAAATCCAACTTAATCTGTGCAAAAGTTCAATTATTTTAGGTTAAGCTTGTAGGAGCAGAAGAAAAGGTTGTTCTGGATAATATTCCTGGTCTGTTTTGAATAATATAGCAAAGGAATGATGATGTTTTTTTTTTCACGGTTATGAGAGGAGATGCCCCTTGCGTTTTTATGCAACACAGGAATAGTATCATGTAATCAGACCATCAATTCTGAGAGAAGATAATTCTCATGATTAATATGTGTCTGTCCTACCTGGAGATTACATAGAGTAATGGTAGAATCACTCTGTCCAATGCAGTGTCTATACAAAAAATCATGTTTCCAAATCCTTCAGTGTCTAAAAGGAATTCTGCCTTGTATGGAAATGTGGGAGGCTTTGGGAAAAACCTTAACTGATCTTTCTAAACATCACAAAAGCCAAATATGTCATCATTAATGTGCTAAATATAATTTTTGCTAAAATGTTTATACCCTTTCTACTGACAATGTTTGGAATACAATCTGCGTAATTTCTCACCTTATAATAGATGAGGAGAGGATAGACTGAAAAAATAAATTCTAATTAAAAATGTCTTAGAGCTTATTTTTGGATAACTGAGCAAACCAATGGAGATTAAAATGTCATTCTTAAATTATGTTTGAAAAAAAATGTTACTGACTAGCATAAGATTGCTTACAAAGCTGCAAATCCAGAGAAGCTGTTAAAGTTCTGTATTTTTACTAAACTAAATCAATATCACACCTTTGATAAATAGTGTTTGAATGATTAAAAATATGTATCAGTCATTATGATCTATTTCACTTTTATCCAGTTGTTTCATTTTGTGTTTTCCAGTTCATTTGAGCTTTCCAAAATCCCCAACGGTGCCATAGGTTGCCTATTTATTAATTCACTGGATTAATCCATGCTAATTTTAGTGGTTGAGTAGAACCACTTTCTTCAAAAAGTAGAAACCTGAAGATTTGAAGAGTGGGTTTTTTTAGACAGGAGAGCATAACCAAACACAAAAAATAGTTATTATTACAAAAGTAGGAATATAAATATTTAAGATAAAGTGAATTCTGTGTATGTCATGGTATCAATGTCTACTTTTAATGAGTTACAATTTCAGAGAGAATTAAGGAATTAATTATAATTAAATAATTATACAGAATTAATTAATTATAGTGAAATCTTAAATCAGTTGTTTATTCTTATATGGGATAGATGGTATTTTAAAGGGTAAAATGTAAATAGTATTTCTTTGAGAATGAAATACTTGCATTGCAGTCAGACTGAGTCTGCTATTACTAATAATAGTATTTTATATCAAGAAAAACAGATTTTTCTTTCGCTAGATATGCAATTTACTCAAACCATGAAAGTAATCACTAATAAATATGTTGCTGTATTAATTTCCAGATATATGTGTTATGGATTCTGTTTCCAGTAAATTGAGTTAAATATTCCATAATAGCTAGTTGTTCATTGTAACAATAATATTTAATTCAGCAATTTCATTTCTTGTATCCATCCCTATGAGAAGAGTAAACTAAATAAAATAGAGATAACATAATTATTTTCTACTAAATATGTACAGGTTGAATTTAATTCTGAGTTAGGAAGCCAGTTTCTTTCCTTTATAAAATTAATAAAGATATATTTATTTCTTATTTCTTATTTCCTGATTTAACATCAAACAATGCCAATCTCTGGATGGCAAGGGCTTAATAGAAGGAAAATAAAGAAGAATAGCTGAATATAAATTGAACTTTTCTGTTTAATGCATCCTCTTATATTTATTGAAGAAAATTGTGAATGGTCACAAAAGTCTACTGCACCTTGCGTGTATTTCTAGAATTCTTTTTGAATCTGAAGTTGACATAAGAATAGAACCACATAAACCAAAATGACTCAAAAAGAGCAGCAGTTCTCCTTTAAAGGACAGTTATGTTTGTAGCCATCTTGATTTAATTTCTTCTTTGTCAATTTTGTTTTCTATTAGCTATAGCATTTTCTAAACATTATTTCATTATCTAAAAAAAATAAAAATCTCCTTAAAGGAAACTAAAACTTAAATTCTCTAGCTGTTTTTAATAGAGTGATCTTTAGTTCAATAACTACTCTGTATATGGCAATTCATATGAAAACTTTAACCTACAGTAGTATTTAAATTAGATTCTTGCTTTACTTGAGCTAAATCACAACCTGAAATAGCCTTAAAGACATTGTCAAGAAATAATTTTGCAACTAAAATTCCACACTCAGATTTATTGGTTCTTGTAGGTCAAATTTTGCTTCATTAATTTTTACTCAGAAACAGCGAAACAAAAGGGTTTGATGTTTGATCAAAGCACGTTCTATTCAAGGTTTTAGGTATCAAAATGAGTCTGATATACTTAAAAAACAACACTGCTCAGAACTCTTATTTTGCTCCTCTGTTAACTTTGAAGCTACCCAGTTCCCACACATTCTGTGTGTTCTTGGACCTGGCCAGATTTTGATGGGCATACAGCTCAGCAGCTGGAGCGTGCCCATGACCAATACAGACTCTGAAACTGTCTGTAGACCATAGTTAAAGCTCTGCAGGATTCAAGCCCATGATTGTTGTCAGACCTTGCCTAATACACCTCACAAAATACAGTGCTTACCAGAGATGACTTTTTAAAAATGGTCGATCATAAAGTGATGGGTTTCCTTCTCATTGATCAGATAATATTTATACGATCTATCCTGAAGATATCAAATATTATTTCTTCTCGTATGAACTTTTATGAGTTTCTTTTTCTGCCAGACAACCAACCCCAATCATTGCCTGTAAAAGAAGGAGAAGGGTGAGCAAATTCTCTACCTCTTTTGATGAGGTGTGCAGCAAGAAACAGAGATGCACTATAAGAAAGAGAGCATTCTGTTTCTGCTTGCATAAGTCCTTTCTTATTTCATACAATGCTTAAATAAAAAAATCCCACACATAATTTTACCTATGAGAAGATGGTGTCATGAATTCTCTGCCCCCTCCTTTTCCAGCTCCATGAATCCTTCCTCCCTCCTTGTACAACACCACAGTGAACGGAGATGTTTCTGCTTGCTGGGTAAGCATCCCTATTATTGTCACCCTTTTGTAAGGCACTTCTTTTCTCAGGATCATTTCTGGCCAGTTAAAGAGTCCCCTTACAACATCTGATAGTCTCTTTATCCTGTATGTAGCGATCCTGCATACCTGAGCGAGATCAAGGCAGTCCTATATATCATCAGGTCCCTAGGAGACATCAGCCATCATAATGTTTCATACTGAATCTTTTTGGAATATCTGGAGTCAAGTTTCGAGACTCAGATTGAAGACAGCACTAATACAGTCAGCTCAAGGAACTGGAGTTTACCACTGAAAGATGTTTCATCTGCATTAATCTGCTAACATATTCTTCTTTTATAGTTTATTTAATATTTTCTCAAAGGCCATAATGAGAAAGAATAATTGAGAAATATGACTCATAAAATGAGTCATATATAAATGTAATCTTTTGGGCATAGTGTATTGATTTTTAAATATTTTAGATCAGATCAGATCAGATCAGACAAATAGCATTTCTATTGCATTCTTTCCAATTCTTTTCAGCATTGGGTGTTACCTCCAGAAATCTGGTTTTGCACAAACAGTCCAGCAAACCAAGTTACTGACAGTAATGTTGACACAATTAATAGTTTTAACGGAACAGGACAGCAAACTAATTTCACACTGAAAATAGTTAACGCTTACCTCAGCAAAGTAAAACTACGTGCTTTTCCTGTCAGGGGAAAATATTGATAGCTGTCAGTAGACTTGCCTTGTGTCTAACCAAATTACTAACATGAAGAACTTGCAGTGAGCTGCTCACAAAAAGGATAAGATTAAGAAATTTTCCCTGGATTGGTTTCTTTACTGTGTGCCATGATAGTTCTAAGTGACACCACTGATCTGCCAGAGCTCTGTAGGCACCTTCATATGCGGCCAGCTGTAGACTCTTATGGCCAATCTGCCTGCACTCTGAGCTATTAGTGGTATTTTACCATCCTTAACCTGTGGAATATGCTGTAGAAATAAAGGAAGTAATTTAAAAAGCAATTACAAAAATGTAACTGTTTATATAAAAAAAAGGAGTTTTTTAAAAAAAAAAAAACCACAAAAATATCCTCTTAGAAATCCATATCCCATCACTGTTTTCTGCAGCCTGAATGGATTTATAGTATTTTTTTTCCTCCTTAATTTTCTTTCTGAGTGTAGAATGTCACAGAAGATTGGCCCGATCTAGCAAGAAGGATGATAAGTGTCATGAAAGCTCCCATGAGTTTGGATCAAATGCAGAAAAGAGAATGATTGCTTTCCACTGACTGGGTCTGCTTCAATTGAGCCAAAGCAATGCTGGACTTATTGCAGGGGAATTTCAAGAGCACAGATGAACAAACTGACTCACAGTGCTCTAGCTTATCACTCCCCTGAAAACTAAATGGAGCTGCTCAAATCAGTCTTGCAGTGCAGCAAGATGTGGCCAGACATGAAGCTTTTCTTCTCTTGTCAGGATTTGAACAGTGCCATTCACCCTGCCATCTGTTCCTCAGGCCCCTCATCAGAATACATTTCTGCAAAGCCAAACCAAGTTTAGAGACATTTCTGCTGTAAGATCAGAATACAGGATCTACACAACACCAAGGATCTGTTCTTCTTAATGTGTGATTGAGCATGAGAACACCTGTCTAGAAAGCTTACAACGGTGGCTAAATAATCCTACAGTTCAAGTCAACATGCAGAGAGAGAGTTATTCAGTGGTATGGCATCAGTTGCCGGTTTCCTCAATATAACAGATGTGCCAGAAATGGGATGATGCATAACTAAATCGTAGTTGCATTGTAGCATACCCTACGACTCTGAACCTTCACAAAAGGGTCTAATTCCTAAGTGACATGAACTGAGCAGCCAAACCACATCTTACAGGAAGTGTGAGATGAAGCCATATCTTTCCCTGCTACTTTTTTAGCTCAGATGCATTTGGACATAAAGCTTCAGAATATAACAATGGGGCTTCTCAGGAATTACAGACTTAATATAACTGAAGCTATGTTTTGGAAACTATTATATTATGCATAATTTGTTTAACAAGTTAAGTGATGTGAAAACTAATTGTGAATACTGGCTGTAGCTGCCTAGACCAGTCTGGGTCCTCAGTAAGTACAAGCATCACTTGTGGCTTCAGACATTCAAGCTTTGCCCGGTAAGCCTTAGCTACAAAACGACCAAACTGTCTGGTTTGTAAAGAAAACTAATTGTGAACTAGCTAGTCTTCTGAAACGTTTTTTTTTGTTGTTGTTCTTACACACCACCAAGAGCAGCAAAGACTTCCCTGTTTGAGCTAAGACAACTGCAAACTTTCCTTCTTTTGATTGCTAGAATAAAGGTTCTGATTCACAAGATGGTTGGCGTTAAAAATCTGCTCAAAAAAAATTTACTCCATTTTGGAAAGACACAATCCAGCCTAACTGAATACAGGAAAGAAATTGGTAGCCTATACCAACGGAATTTATTTTGCAAATCCAGATGAACTAACTGCAACAATTTACAAGCAGACAAATAATTTTCCCTTTTTCTTCCTGAGATATTACTGGGTTTGGTGGTGAAAGCTTGGTAAGAATGGAGCTGTTCTGCTTTCCCTCTGATCTGTTTTATATTCAGCATCTATCTGGTAGTAAGAAAAATACAATGGCCTTATAGCTAGATCGCTTATTTATCGATTGTTCCTTTTCTAAATTAGGTTATTTGCTTAACTTATTTTTGCAGTTGTCAATATTTAAGGGCTTGGTTTTGCTTTTGTTTACAAAAAAGTTATTTTGGGGGCAACTAGCAAAATAACCTAACTTGTTTTCCTGCCTGGTTTCTAGCGCTCTGTTTCTTCTCACTCTATGGCAATTTCGTTGTTGAATGAGACCTTCCCAATTACTTGCTCACTTAAAACCTGACCTCGTTTGCCCGCACAATGCTTGACCTTTTTAATGATAATAGTGACAGTGGCAACATTTAGACTCCCTTATGTTTTTAAGAAGCCTCTAGGGAAGAACCTGTGTGATTACCTTACTCAAGTACGCAGCACTTTAAGGTAAAACCACAAAATATTTATTCATCTAACTAGTGTCGGATACCGTGGGCTGTTAATATGATTTTGACTTCATACCTACCCTTCCTTGGTTTATTCCTGACTTCTCCCAGTCGTCTGTCAGTCAAGCTAACAGGTATAATGTGCTGCCATTGCTACATTTCGAAGGATGATGGGACTGTGGCTCCAGCATGTACTTTCTTACAGTACATTTCTCTGGATAGTCCGGGTGTTTTGCTGCCACTCACAATGTGAATAATGGCGTAAAATCACAGACTGTCATGCCTCCCTTTGTATCAGGATATTATCATTACATTAGTGAATAAGGAAGGCTATAGAATAACAGTTCTGCAAAATATATTTTCAGGTCTCAGAAAAGCCACTTGTAGGGAAGTACATAGAGATGACCTTATTTTTACTTTAGTCCCTTAAACCAGGACCATATTAGAGGTGGTTTATTTTGAAAAGTAAGAGAAAATTGAGAGCAGAGGACTCCTCACCGCAGATGCTGAGCTCAGTCAAGCAGAAGGGTGGGCGGTTTTGATATGTGCGCATGAGTATGCATGAGAGAAGCAGGGGAGGAGAGAGGGATGGTCAGTTGTCTCTTTACCAGCTGTTCTTCTTTCCCATTGACCTTTTGGAGTGCTCTTGCTTCCTCAAGGAAAGGGACTCCATTTGGGAAGTCATATAATTTTATTTTATTCTAATCACCCACAGTGACTACAAAAATCAATTAATATAGCCAGCAAACATACCACTTTTCTAAATTGTGTCAGTTGTTCTGAATTCCTCGTTTACAGATGGCCATCGATAGCTAGAAAAGCCCATGAGTATAAAATGGAATGACAAAGTTGTATCTTAGGATGAACTTTTAGTATGGATTCAAAGACTTCCACTAAAATGACTCCTTTCATTGTATGGGATTTTCAGCCACTATGCAAATATTGCTTATATTATTCCAATATTTTCTGTTACTATGTATGGTGATTGGATGGGCTACAGTCTAAATTATTTTTCTGATGATATTTTGTATACAGTGACCTCTTGTTTCAGTCAGGGCAACTGACTTTCTGAATGTATAAATGAATGAAAGAATGAATTATATGTAAATGTAGTTAAGTATGGCTAGATTTACTATCTAGATAAATGGATTATTGGTAACACTGTAAAATCCTCCGATAAGCATCGCCACCATTGTATTATATTTTAGCCAGTACATTCATTAAGCAAAGATCTTTGTGACACAAGCAAGATCTAAAAAGATTAGCCTGGAAAACTGTATTTAAAAATCTATCTTACTTTGACTTGCTTGTTTTCACTCATATCATTTCCTATATTCCCAACAAGCAGCTTTCTGCTTCCTTTGTCCATGGCTCTGTAATATGTAAACTACTAGCATAAAGTGGAAATGCTTAAATTAAAACACAATACGCATTGATTTATTCTTAAGCCCCTAAAGGATATTTCTTAATATGTTTAGTAAGACTACGTCTCAGTATCTAAGGGGTTTTTTAGGACCTACGGTTCCTCATAAAACACTTTTTTTTTTCCTTAGCACATTTCTTGTTCCAAGTATAAATTTTCTTTTTCGTCTTCTACTACTTATTACTGTTATTCCATTTCAGAAAACGATTACTGGTTTAGCTCTGTGTTTTTCTTTTTTTCTCAGTTGTAATATTTTCTTAGAAACCTAGACCATAATAATTTCATTTGTTGTATTACGGAATTTAAGAGTTTCTCATCAAAGACAGCCAAATCAGGTGAAGGAACCTGTTTTTTAAGTGGAGGAATAAGGCATTTTTTGGATCGTAATACACATGTTTGGTCAGATGAACCAGTGCTAAAATATGCTGAACAAATCTGTGGGTCTCAGGACACTGGGATAAAGGGTTTTCCTCTCAACTCATAACAGATTAATAGAGAAAGTACCTTGTCCCAGGTACGTGAAATTCAAAGGTACAAATGTAAATTATAAACACCACAAATTTCGTGATTACTGTTCTGAAATTTATCTCCTCAAATATGAAACTTCTTAATTGGCTATCTTATAATCGATAAAGAACAGATCTGAAAACAAATTATTTTTTTGTCCTTATAGGATGAGATGCTACAGAATTAGGATTTAAAAAATAAATAAATCGGAGGAGAATTAATGAGCAGCAAAGGCCAGAATATTTACAACTTGCTTGGAGGAGTACTTCCAGTAAAATCAATGGAATGATTCACATACACAATTCCTACTTGTCCTGAGTTGAATTTCAAGAAATGTGTAACTTAAGTGTAGGTAGGAATAACATATTTAAAATGAGATGTTATCTATTTGTACCAACACTACTTGTCTATTTAGAAATCTGATATTCATATCACATGGAAGAAACTTCAGTTCTTCCTATTGTGTCTGCAAAAACATGTCAGAGAGTGCAGTGAGAACATAAGAAACACTGAAGCTGTGGAGAATCAGGGATAACAGTTTATATGTATTTGTTCAACAGGACGTATTCTTGTATTCAGAAGAAAGACATGGACCTGTTGGAACAAGTCCAGAGGAGGGCCACAAAGATGATCAGGGTGCTGGAGCATCTCTCCTATGAAGGCAGGCTAAGGGAGTTGGGGTTGTTCAGCCTGGAGAAAAGAAGGCTCCAGGGAAACCTTATAGTGGCCTTCCAGTACTTAAAAGGGGGCCTACAGGAAAGATGGGGAGGGGCTCTTTATCAGGGATTTTAGTGATAGGATGAGGGGTAACAGTTTTAAAGTGAAAGAGGGTCGACTTAGAGTAGATATTGGGAAGAAATTCTTTGCTGTGGGAGTGGTGAGACGCTGGAAGAAATTGCCCAGGGAAGGTTTGGATGCCCCATCCCTGGAGGTGTTCAAAGGCCAGGCTGAATGGGGCTTTGAGCAACCTGGTCTAGTGGGAGGTGTCCCTGCCTGTGGCAGGGGGGTTGGAACTATGTCATCTTTAAGGTCTCTTCCAATTCTAACCATTCTATGATTCTATGAAGTAAAAAAAGCTTATGATCTTTTAAATAAATCAAAATAGAATTATTTTAAATAAGCTGAAATTGCGTATAACTCAAGTTTGCTAAACTTCTGATTTGTCTGTACATCTGTTTTCATGGGTGATCTCTTTACTACTCTTTCTCTGTGTAGGTTTAGAGGATAAACCAGAAGGATAGGAGGGAACAGAAGGATATTTTGCCAAATTCCAGTAAATCCAAGAAAATTAAAGACATGGCATTGAAAAGTAGGCTTAAATCTAAGGCTTTTAAATAATATTTTTGAAGATGTAAAGAGAAGATAGGTTTTTACAGTTGTGATGATTTTTTTTTTTTCAAATGACACCACTGGACAGCTAAATTTGTTTCCAGATGAAGGGGCACATCTCTGTGGACCAAATAAATGCTGAGCTTAATTTTCTTTTAAATCTGTGTTCCTGGATATTCTTTCTTATGGAGACCAAGTCACAGGAAAGACAGACATATTTGAGGTATAGCTGATTTCACATCATCACACAGGAACTAAAAATCCACCAGTTTTGACATAGCCTATGGTAATCAGAAGAAAGTGCTCAGAAGCACAGAACATTATAAATGAAAATCTATCACAGGGATTATAAAACAATTTAAAACAAAATAAACAAACAAAAAACCCCCCACCCAAAAATCCCTTTACATTTTGTAAAACAGTGGTCTCTTTTTTCAGGATGCACTTGATATGATCACATTACTACTGAAAAAAATCAAGTCTGCCAGTCAGACTTTTTATTCAGCACCACTGGGCAGTAGCTATATGATATGCAAAAGTATTTTAAATGTTGTTTCCCATTAAAAGTGAACATGGGTTAGTTACTGTGTCACTATAAATCCAGATGCTCCAAGGGACAGAAAAAGGATTTTTAGCTTACAATTTGAATAGTTCAGTAGAGGTACACCTAGACTGCCAAATATATCTACTCTAGACAGGAACACCACACTGCGCATGAATACCCTCTCTGTAGTAGATCGACTATTTCCAGCTTATTTAGAATTTCTTGAGAATTTATGTCTTATGGTTATATAGCTGCGGCTAAAGGGCTTCAGTCTGAAGTGTCCAGGTAAAAAGATGGTTGTGATAAAGTGTATCAGAATGCTCATTACGGTACAAAACTAAGAGTATGTGCTGTGTCTCCTAAAAGTAACATTATGATGAAATTGTGCTGGAGAAAAAAACAGCAGAAGCTGAACCCGATGTCCATTACATCAGAAACCTAGAGAAGCCTGGAACTGCACACAGATTTCATTCCAGAAGAAAATTATTTGTTCACACCAAGAAATAACCTGGGATAAACTAGTATTTATGCATTTTGCATGATCAGTAGACCATCAACTTGGACTGAACTGTAAAGAAAAATTATTTAACACTCTAGATATACATTATACTCAAAAGTTGCTTCTGTCAAAGAAGCACAGATTTTCATTTATCAGAAGCACAGATTTTCATTTATCAAAAGCACATGAGATGAAGTTCTGGAACACAAAAATTGAAATAAGAATACAAAGAAGAGAAAGAACTCCCCTGTCTGTAAGTTGACTTGAAGTTTTTCCTAATCTTTAGTGACTTTTCAAGATTCACAGAATCACAGAATAACAGAATCACAGCATGGTCAGGATTGGAAGGGACCTCTGGACATCATCTAGTCTAACCCCCCCTGCCAGAGCAGGGCCACATACAGCAGACTGCACAGGATGGTGTCCAGGTGGGTTTTGAATGTCTCCAGTGTGGGACACTCCACAACCTCTCTGGGCAGCCTGTGCCAGTGTTCTGCCACCCTCAAAGGAAAGAAGTCCCTCCTCATGTTTAGATGGAACTTCCTATGTTCAAGTTTGTGCCCTTTACCTCTTGTTCTATCACTGGGCACCACTGAAAAAAAGACTGTTCCCGTTCACCTGGTACTCTGCCTTTAAGTATNACCTGCTGGCCACACTCCTTTTGATGCACCCCAGGATGCCATTGGCCTTCTTGGCCACCAGGGCACACTGCTGCCTCATTGTCATACTGTTTTCCACCAGGACTTCCAGGTCCCTCTCCACAGAGCTGCTTTCCAGCAGGTCAGCCCCAACCTGTACTGAGGCATGGGGTTATTCCTCTCCAGGTGAAGTACCCTACACTTGCCCTTGTTGAATTTCATTAGGTTCCTCTCCTCTCAACTCTCCAGTCTGTCCAGGTCACACTGTATGGTGGCACAGCCTTCCAGCGTGTCAGCCACCCCTCCCAGTTTAGTGTCATCAGCAAACTTGCTGATGGTACACTCTATCCCTTTGTCCAGATCATCGATGAATATATTGAACAGGACTGGACCCAGTACTGACCCTTGAGGAACACCACTTGTTACTGACATACAACTAGACCCTGCACCACTGACCCCAACCCTCTGGGCTCTATCTGTCAGCCACTGTTCAATCCACCCCATTGTCCATTTATCTAACCCACACTTCCTGATCTCACCTATGAGGATGATGGGAGACAGTGTCGAAAGCTTTGCTGAAGTTGAGATAGACAACATCCAATGCCCTTCCCTGGTCTACCCATCCAGTCATGCCATCATAGAAGGCTATCAGATTATTCAGATATGATTTCCCCTTGGTGAATCCACTTTGACTACTTCTGATAATTTTCTTTTCCTCCAAATGCTTGGAGATGATGCCCAGCACAAACTGTTTCATCATCTTTCCAGGGGTAGAGGTGAGGTTGACCGGCCTGTAGTTTCCTGGGTTATCTTTCTTGCCCTTTTGAAGACTGGAGTGACACTAGCTTTCCTCCAGGCCTCAGGAACCTACCCTGTTCTCCAGGACGTTTCAAAGATGATGGAGAGTGGCCCAGCAATGACTTCCGCCGGCCCCCTCAGTACTCATGGGTGCATCCCTTCAGGCCCCATGGACTTGTGGATATCCAGTTTACCTAACTGATCTCTAACTTGTTCTTTTTCAACAAAGGGAAAGTCTTGCTTCCTCCAGACTTTCTCTATTACCTGCAAAGTCTGGGATTCCTGAGGGCTGGCCCGAGCAGTGAAGACAGAAGCAAAGAAGGCATTCAGCAACTTCACCTTCTCAGCATCGTCTGTCACCACTGCACCTGCCTGGTTCAACAGCGGGACCACATTTTCCCTAGTCTTCCTTTTGTCTCCTATATATTTAAAGAAACCCTTCCTATTGGCCTTGACATCCTTCGCCAGGTTCAATTCCAAGGCTGCCTTGGCTTTCCTTGTTTCCTTCCAAGGTAACTCCTAGCCATCATGCTGAAGCACCAAATCCTGAACAATTGATACTCTAAGTATCAGTTCCCAGAGCCAATTTTTTTACTAGGGAATATTTTTTTAACAATCTCCCTTTCCTCTAGTTATCTATGGGGTATGAAATTATCTCTAAAAACATTTCCTAGTTCCCTACTATTCATAGAAACATAGAATCATAGAATAGTTTGGGTTGGAAGGGACCTTTAAAGGTCATCTAGTCCAATCTCTCTGCAATGAGCAGGGACGTCTTCAACCTGATCAGGTTGTTCAGTCTGACCTTGAATGTTTCCAGGGATGAGGCATCTACCACGTCTCTGGGCAGCCTCTTCCTGTGTCTCACCACCCTCGTGGTAAAAAATGTCTTCCTTCTCTCTAGTCTGAATATACACTATTTCAGTTTAAAACCATTACCCCTTCTCCTATTACAACAAGTGTTGCTAAAAAGTCTTTCTCCATCTTTCTTATAAGCCCTGTTTAAGTACTGAAAGGACACTATAAGGTCTCCCTGGAGCCTTCTCCAGGCTGAACAACCCCAACTCTCTCAGCTTGTCTCCATAGGA
Source organism: Ibidorhyncha struthersii (assembly GCA_013398815.1). Lineage (NCBI taxonomy): Eukaryota > Metazoa > Chordata > Aves > Charadriiformes > Charadriidae > Ibidorhyncha > Ibidorhyncha struthersii. Next base: position 238,986 of record VZSZ01004688.1, on the reverse strand, counting down.
GAAGTGCTCCTGCCCTCTGATAGTTTTTGTGGCCCTCCTCTGGACTTGCTCGAACAGGTCCGTGTCCTTCTTGTGCTGAGGACTCCAGAGCTGGACGCAGGTGGGGTCTCACCAGAGCAGAGTAGAGGGGTAAAATCACCTCCCTTGCCTTGCTCCCATGTTCCTTTTGATGCATCCCAGGATATGGTTGGCTTTGTGGGCTGCGAGTGCGCATTGCCAGCACATGTCCAGCTTTTCATCCACCAGTACCCCCAAGTCCTTCTCAGCAGGGCTGCTCTCAATCCCTTCATCCCCCAGCCTGTATTGATACCAAAGGTTGCCCTGACCCAGGTGCGGGACTCTGCACTTGGCCTTGCTGAACCTCATGAGGTTCAGATGGGCCCACTTCTTGAGCTTTTCCATATCCCTTTGGATGGCATCCCATCCCTCAGGCACATCAACGACACCACTCAGCTTGGTGTCATCTTCCCTGTACTTACTCTTGATTATATCATTGTGTAATGTCATAGTTTGTCACGTGAAAAATACATTTCTTAGCCATAGAAGACCGACAGGAACTCTATCTTTGATTTACTGTTCCTTTATTAGATGTTGAGTTTTATTTGACTCCCTGCACTCCTCCCCCTCCAAGGTAAATTTTTTGCAAAATTCCTGAAAGGTGACACTGGTTGGTATTCAAATTTTTTCTAGGTTTTCTTTATTATTTTTAAGCCCACTATTACGTATTCTAGAATCATTATGAGAAGAAGTATTTATCATACAATTATTAACTTTGCATTTTTCCATTTATTCCAAGTATTACAGAGAGAACAATGGCACAAGATAGATTAGCAGGGGGTTTGCTTTTGCTCTGCAAGACTTCTAACTTCTTCAGTCACAATGTAGTTTTAGGGAACTTCAACAACAATATCTAGAAGGAATCTTAATACTCTGTTTGTTACATTTTTAAAGACTTCAGTGCTAAAGAAGAAAGAATGAAGTGCCCTACCCTGTTGAGTATGTGTGAGGACCAAAAGCTCCCACTATCTCTGTAGAGGTCTTGTCCTACCAGGTACTGAATACAACTGCTCCTGAATTTTAGATCATCTAGTTCAGGAGAAATTTCCACATTTGAGAAAAAGGATTACATGAGTTTTTAGTGAATTCTTGTTTCCTTTAAAAGCAGATGTTTCTAAAAGGTAACTCCATAAATGATGTAAGGCTGTACTGACTAAATGATGCTGAGGTGTTCAGAGAGGATTGCATCATTCCATGATTATTTTCTAAACATGCCTTTAGCAGATTCATGACATAAAGGCATATTTTCAGGATATTTGGAATTCATAACTTGTATCATACTGTACTTCACTGACTTACTCTGCTTTTATGGTAAGTTCTTATTTTTACCCTGCGCATAATGTCATTAGAGCTTTACTACAGGATTTCAAGGGTAAGTTTGTTTGTGAGTTGTTTTGTTATTCTGTTTTTTACTATCCATAATTAAAATATATTATGCCTTTTTTATTGCTTGTACATCCAGTAAGCCTTTGGACTTCTTTGTTGAAATAGCATAGTCCTGATTCATGTTCTACTTGTTTTTCCAATATTTTTCTGCAAATGCTGGGGGAAAAATAAGGGCTAGACATACAAGCAGCAACTCAGTGAAGTAGAATACGACGGAGAACTTCACATCATCCTGTTTCACATCCTACCTGCGTTTGCGTTTGCAGCATTCACAGAGTACATGTGAGAGCCTCCCACACGATGCTGTCCCCCAGACATGTTTCTCACTAGGCATAGACAGTCTTGCCCCCTTGGCAACCGAGTCCATCTCAGCAGTCCTCAGATATATAATGCCTCCTCCTACCTCTTTCTCTTTTTCTTCTCTTCTATGTAGTTTTCTGTATGTTAATGTCATAAGTCAAGAGAAATTGATATCCTGAATGTAAGCACAGTGGAATACTTAGGGTCCATTATTGTGCTGCATCTTGTAAAGTTACCCAAAGGGGTGACTGTGTCATTCCAGACAATTTGAATTTATAATTTTGTTTGTGCTATATATTTGCCTGACAGCTAAAACAAGGAGACAGGAATTGACTGATGTGTGCTGCCAGATCACCAGTACTATATAACAGCAGTTTAAACATTTCCTTTGGCTTGGTACTGTATACCCATGGAAAATTATGTGATGGAAGAATCACAGAAGATGCACATTTGTGTGACTGTTGGAAGCACTGCAGTTTGGAGACTCTGAAGGACTCAAATTCTGAGGGTATAGTCTTCCCAGATCATGTTCCTTTGGTTTTATAACCTGGCTTAACATGCTAGACTAATAAAATACACTGTGAAGATTATGCCTGCAAATCAGATGTGATTATAATTAATAATCCTCCCACTTTAAAGAGCATTTTAAGAACTTTGAACTGCCAGTATTTAAATTAGTTCAGTTACACTCTTTAAAGCTCCATAAAATATACAGCTTTGTATGACTAGCTTGGAGGGTTGATAGCACTGACAGCTCTTCACAGTTTGATAGACATTCTAAAGATGTTAAGCAAAAAAATAAAAATAAAATTAATCTCATTTAATAGAAACAAGACTTTGTGTTTCCTTAAATGTTTCAGGCAAATTTGTAGAGGTCAGAAAAAAAAAAATTTCTTCTCACTTTCTCATAATATAGAAGCAGCTTAGTTTAAATTAGGGTAGAGACCAGAGAAAATGTAACATTTTTGAAGTTACTGATTGAAAGCAAATCATCCAGAAAAGGAGAGAGGGGAGATGGTATATGGAAAAAAGGATGTGAATAGGAATCACTATTATGTATGAGAGACAGGAGAAAATGAGAAGATATTTAGAGCAATAGGTCCCAACTTGCAACTGAGTCTAGCTATTTCTCCCCAAGGCTTTGGAAAAAGAAGAAAAGTGAAAGATTTTGTCAGTATTGTCAATTTCAGGAGTTATGAATTAAGTCCACAGGTGACATAGAAATCCAGGAGATATTTTTTTTTATTTAAATTATACAGTTGGGGGAATTTTTATTCTCGAGTTGGCTTTTCAGTCTTCAGAATGTCTTTTACATATTTCACCTCAGTCATGATAATAAAATTTGAACTTTCTAATGAAAGCTAATATTCTTACAGAATCTGAAGGCTGAATGAGTTGTATGCAAAAACATAAAATAACCTTATAAAAAGTCAGAAAGATGCTAATACCGCATGTTTTTAATCCTTGTTTAATACCTTATAAGTGCTGAGGCTCCTCAAATTTATTAAGAAGCTCTAATAAGAAAAAGGAAAAGTGGATATCATACTTTGTTTAGACTTCACTATGGATCCTCACATCCAAGTTCTTTCTAATAGATCCACTGAGACTTTATCATATGGTAGTTTGTAGTTGATTACTACAACACCCTTGACAAATGAAATCTTCCCATGTTCCCCACCAGAACAATTCTGGAAAAAACATTTTGTTCTGTTAACATAAGCAATCTTCCTGAATCTCCCTATCGGTTCCCAGTTTTCTTCTGCAGTTAACTATTGATTCTTCTTAATAAATATTATGGTTGATTCTTCACCATTTATTCTAACTAGATTTTTTTTTCCTTTAATAAATAAGTTTTAATATGCACCAAAATTATTCTGTGAAAGGCTTATTGTCATTACTATACAGGAAGTTAGTACAGGTGATATAAGGGTCCCTCACTGTTCCACAAGCTCAAAATGAAAGGCATAAATATGGAAAATGTACCAAACATAGGGTTAAACTCTCAACGAACTGAACACTGTAAAAGTGCTTGCATGAATAGATATAATGACTGTGTCACAGAACTCTGCGCTGTCTTGACTTGGGCTGAACACATTGGTTTGTTTAGACTAAAGAAAATGGATATTGCAGAATGAAATCATAATGGCAGGCCCTGTGCCAGTTCCTACTGATGAAATTGGAGATTTCTTCAGTGTCTAGAAATAGCATCGCATAAATTCTGCCAGATATCATGGTTCTGGGCTGATATTTGTAGGTTTGGCAAGGTATGTTAGATGGATTCAAGTTTCTAGATAAACATTTCATGCAGCTCAGTCCCAGATGTTTTTTCAAATCCATAAATGTAGACAGGATCCACAGAAATTCATTCCAGTAATCATGTTAAATAAAAATTTTAGTTCAAAGGAGAACATTTATTTATCCCAATTCAGTAGTAGTCTGGGTTCTACTCTTTAAATAGAGGCTTAAAAACCATTTGGACTAGAAATTGTAGTATTTGTATGTGCAGTAACAGAAATACCGACAGTTTCCCAAGTAAGGAGAAATCAACTGTAAAAGAAGATCTATTACATGTATAGACAAAAGACACTTAGAATTACTTGTTCATAAACCTTAAGTACAAACCTGTATGATAGTATAGTATGAGCCAAGGTTGAGTATAGATGAAATCATGGTCATTGAGTATTTTCCTTTCACTTCTGTAATGTTCATCTTGTTAAAGTACAGTAATGTTAAAGCTATCACTTACACTAAATTAGTCATATAAAATCCTTCTGTAGTCTATGAAAAGAAGTAAATCACTTTTCTGTGGTGTTTACTCCATCAAAAGACATCTGTCTAAGATGAGTGGGTGAATTTCCTTAGGAGAATGTTTGTCCTTTTTCATCGATCATAAAAGAGCCTAAACGACTAGCAAATCCCAGATGTTAATTTTTAGCTAGTTGAAGTCAGGTAACAATAATGCCACAGCCAATCCTGGAGCCCTTTAAGCCTGTCTATCCCATCTAGGATGCATAGCTTGTTTTAAAATTTACTACCTCACGATCTGCCCTACAGAAAGAAAGTCTATTTCTTCTCCATGAATTTTACCTTTACTTTAGTTTTCCTGATAGAGCAACTATCCTTTCTGCATTAATGAGACATGAAAAACATCACACTAAGCTCCAAGCTACAACTATTGGGAAGGCTTGTTCTCTTGGCCTTTCTGACATGAGAAGTTGTTGAAGTCTTTCTACTTTATCTTTGCTAAACAGAGAGATATGAGGTAGCATTGAAAGTTTTGTTCATGTTACTATGGTCTTTCTCTCTAGTGTGGTTGATGTCCCCCTAGTGAAGCAGAGAAGGATGATGGGAAATGTGCAACATGCTCATGTAGGAGCTGCTAATGCAGCTGAACATTATTGACAGTCAAGTACAGAGGGGCAGGAGCACCACAATGGATAAGTGCCTTGGGGCTGACAGAGATTTTTTAGAGGTTAGAAATTTATTCATTATTTATCCCTGATAACATCCTCTGAGATATTCTTTGATAGCTATACAGAAGTGAATTTATATCATAGGATTCTACTCACTGTGGTCATTTATCCTCTGTACAGATATATATATTTGAAAAATACTTGAGGGAAAATTGCAGTAAAGAGAGAAGGAAATGGCAGATAGTTGAACACACTCTACAAATGCAAAGTAGATCTGTGTTATCTTGGGAAAGAAGACTAAAAGAAATTAGGCCATCTGATCATTTTCATGGCCCTCCTCTGGACCCGCTCCAACAGGTCCATGTGTTTCCTGTGCTGAGGACTCCAGAGCTGGACTCAGTACTCCAGGTGGGGTCTCACCAGAGCAGAGTAGAGGGGCAGAATCACCTCCCTTGACCTGCTGGCCACGCTACTTTTGATACAGTCCAGGATACCATTGGCTTTTTGGGCTGCGAGCTCACATTGCCAGCACATGTCCAGCTTTTCATCCACCAATACCCCCAAGTCCTTCTCGGCAGGGCTGCTCTCAATCCCTTCATCCCCCAGCCTGTATTGATACCAAGGGTTGCCCTGACCCAGGTGCAGGACCCTGCACTTGGCATTGTTGAACCTCATAAGGATCACATGGGCCCACTTCTCAAGCTTGTCCAGGTTCCCCTGGATGGCATCCTGCTCCTCAGGCATGTCAACCACACCACTCAGCTTGGTGTCATCTGCAAACTTGCTGAGGGTGCACTTGATCCCACTGTCTGGGTCATTGATGAAGATATTGAGCAGTACTGGTCCCAATACAGACCCTGAGGGACACTACTTGTCACCGATTTCCATCTGGACATTGATCTGTTGACCACTATCCTGTGGATGTGACCATCCAAACAATTCCTCATTCACTGAACAGTCCACTTATCAGATCCATATCTCTCCAATTTAGAGAGAAGGATGTTGTGGGGGACCAAGTCAAAGGCCTTACAGAAATCCAGGTAAACGACATCCATAGCTCGTCCCCTGTCCACTGGTTTAGTCACTCCATTAGAAGGCCACCAGGTTGGTCAGTCAGGACTTGCCCTTGGTGAAGCCATGCTGGCTGTCTCAAATCACCTCCCTGTCCTCCATAAGCCTTAGCATAGCTTCTAGGAGGATCTGTTCCATGATCTTCCCAGGCACAGAGGTGAGGCTGACAGTTCGGTAGCTCCCAGGGTCCTCCTTTCTACCTTTTTTAAAAATAGGTGCAATGTTTCTGTTGTTCCAGTCACCGGGGACTTCACCTGACTACCGTGACTTTTCATATGTCATAGAGAGTGGCTCGGCAACTACATCAGCCAATTCCCTCAGGACTCTGGGATGCATCGCATCAGGTCCCGTAGACTTCTGTATGTTAATTTGATGTAGTGAAACACACAGTCTTTTCATTGCCTGCACATGGGAAAAAACACCATATGCAGTTTTTCAGAAGTGAGCTTTATTGAACTGAGATTTCCTGTTCCAAAAGGAGTCAGTCGACTTACATGTTTCTTCTTCATAATTATGACTGTGGAGCATGCACTGAAGGAGATAAATCAAAAGTAATACTGCACAGGACCTCTGGAAGGTAGAAAGGAATCAGTATAGTTAAGTGACACAGAGATAAAACGGTAAAGATATTGTGAAATTATGATAATAATTTCTTTCCTTAAAGATGACACAGCAATGAGATGTCAAATGTCAGCCTTCAAGTATGAGCTGTAATCACTCTATTAAACATCCTTAATAAAAAAAAAAAGTATTTAAAACAGAGATGTAGTCTTTTTGTAATATATTGGAGGGAACTACAGGATGAAAATTATGACTACATTATTAGAAATATACTGAAAATTTTGGAAGTTTAACATACATTTCTTTAAAAATCTCACAGACATTGTTCACTGCCATATACTATGTTTAATTACTCAATACATGAGGAACACCAGTTAAAAGATGACCCCGAATAACAAAGCAATTGGGAGGGACATTCTAACTAAATTTACTCCATGAAAATCCTTGTGGAATACGTAACAAAAAATTTTGACTGAAACTGCTTGCTAGAAATCTTTGGTCATTTCCTATAAGAATGGAAACAAAAGAAATGCTTTATTTCCCAGAAGAGAGAAAAAACACAAAACCCCAATAAGGATTGTAACTTCTAGGCTGCCAAAACTTCAGTGTTTTTTTCCCATTATGTAGAATTGCACATTTAATGTCTAAATTATTTTTTGCTACATGAAAATGTTTTGTAAATACAAATACAACTAAAAGTTTGAAACCTTAAGACATGTATTTCTTTTAGTATTTATGCTAGCTGTAGTCTGACTTCCCTGTGAAAAAACATAAATGTCTTAGAAAAAGACGAACCAAAGAAGATGGATACCTCTTTATTTTATAATATAAACACTAAACATGAAAAAGTCAATTTATAGTAATAATCCAAAAGCAATCTAAAATTGTGTGAACTATCCTATCTAAGTAATTATCACAGTTGATAACAATGTTCTATTTTTCAACTTCTTTTCTTTTAAAAAATATTTTATGGATATAATGTGCACAAAACAACTGAAATTCCACAAAAAAATAATATATCATTGGGCTAAGATGATCCTAGAAACGAACTCCAAGTTGCCTTTATAAATCCTTTTCCCTTATCTGTGGGGGGGTTTTGCAGTTTCATTTTGCAAAAGATTATTATAATTCATTAGTTTCTTGCAAATTTGGAGTTTTTTTTGTTTTTTCCTCACCTTTTTATACAGAAAGCACACTTGAGTCATTTTAATCATTCTGATAGATCATATTCTTTGCACAGATGAGTGCCTTATAAGTAGAGAGAGATAAGAGTTTAGTTTACAAGATGGTGCAAAGACAAGAACAGAAAATTAGTGTTGGTACCAGTATTTGATAGAACTTAATTTAAACTCCAAACTCTTCTAAACATCTTCCTGTTCAGAAAGGAAGGAGTTTACAAATTCTTCTGCCCTTAAATAGAAATCATGCAGTGAAAGTTGCAAACATCACGAAGATACATAAATCATACCTCTCTATTTAGCACAAATGTAAGTATATGAGAATAAGTACTGAAATGTAACATAATTACTAAAAATGGGTCCTGGAAATAAACTTGAAAACATTTATTTATGAAGCAAAGTAACAGACTAAAATTTATATTCTTAAATGAAGCAAATTATTTTTGAAGGATATAATAAGTAAAAATCTCATATTAAAAATAATTTTAATTTTTCCCATCATAAAGTGTGCTGGTTTTGGCTGGGGTAGAGTTAATTTTTTTCACAGTAGCTAGTATGGGACTACATTTTGGGTTTGTGCTAAAAACAGTGTTGATAATACAGAGATGTTTTAGTCACTGCTGAGCAGTGTCAAGGCCCTTTCTGCTCCTCATGCTGCCCTGCCAGCAAGCAGGGGGTGCACAAGAAGTTGGGACGGGACACAGCCGGGAGAGCTGACCCCAACAGATCAAAGGGATATTTCATGCCGTATGATGTTATGCTCAGTATATAAAGCTGAGGGAAGAAGAAGGAAGGGGGGAACGTTCAGAGTTATGGTGTTTGTCTTGCCAAGCAACTGGTAGGCACGAAGGAGTCCCGTTTTCCTGCAGATGGCTCAAGACCCACCTGCTGGTCAGATGCAGTGAATGAATTCCTTGTTTTGCTTTTCTTGTGTGCACAGCTTTTGCTTTACTTATTAAACTGTCTTTATCTCAACCCACAATTTTTCTCAGTTGTACCCTTCAAATTACAAAGCAAAATGAGAGGGCAGATTAATTAGATGTTTCAAAACATTTCCAGATCTCCTCATGTTGTGGTTTAACCCCAGCCAGCAACTAAGCACCACACAGCCACTCACTTACTCCCCCCAGTGGGATGGGGTAGAGAATTGGAAGAGTAATCACCTCAGTCATATAACTGAATAGTCATAATTTACATAAAAGGAAGTACAATAACCTGGTTCTTTCTAATATGCATTTCAAAGTGAGCTACCAAATTTGATTTCTCAACATATTTGTTAAATAGCATCTGAAAGAAATATACTTGCTTGCTTTCTTCCAATATGGAGCAAGTTGGCAAAATTTTTAGACTGTCTGTTAACCTGAAGCTTTATCTATGAATGTTTTGACCAAGTGACACAACTCAGTTTCATCTAAAGGTCAACAAATAAAATATTACATTACCGTCAAGCCTGTAAAGATTGAAGTTTGTATTTCTGAACAACAACAAAATAAAGCAAAAGGCAAAGTGGGAAGAAAGTCTAGGGCTCTCAAGCTGAAGACAGAGCTACCCAATTCATGGTCTGTGTTTCCAAATTCTGTAACAATACATTACCTCTCAGTTTACCAGATCATTAAAACACTATGTTGGCTTTTTAAAATGTTAGTTCTGAAACCTGCAGACAATAACATTTTTAACAGATGTCAAGGCTGGGGTTTTCTTGCAAGAATACAAAGCTTTAGCTTTTTTACACTAAGATTTACACCTTTATCAAAATTTTATCTATGATGAAATTTCTCAGTTTAATTAACATTTCCAAGTGCCCTGCTCCCTCTCCCC
>VZSZ01004688.1:123309-229197 GCA_013398815.1 Ibidorhyncha struthersii | reverse complement strand
GCCCTCCCCCCCCCCCCCCCCCCCCCCAACTTACTCAGTTCAAAGGTAACTTAGGTACCCCATATAAATAAACATTGGCTAGACATAAATATGATGGGATGCACATAGGTTGGACTTACTATTAACTTGATGTCTTGTCAGTATAAAGAGGGTTTTGTACGGATTTTTTAAGTATATAAAAAAGAGAAACAGAAGAAGTAAACAAGAAGCAAATTTCAGGGGGTAGGGAAGATTATTTACCCAGCAAATTTGTTAGTTTGCTTGTCTTTTTGATTAACATGATGCATATGAACACACAGGTCAAAACAACTTTTTATTAAGATCCCAGAAAACACTATGGAAAATCTTCCAGCTTTGCATCAAACCTTTATCTCCCAGTGAGTCTTACTATTAAGAATGTGTGTGAATATCTGGAGTGTCTTTCCATAGGTATAAGTGAAGAGTGCAGTAACATCAAGAAATTGAGATTATTTACTTGGAAATATCAAACCTATCCACATCTTCTCTTTTTCTTAGGCAATTTTCCTATCTGCCTCACCTGTCTTGTCCATTACCCATTACCACCCGGCATGCTCCCTCTCTTGGCTCCTGCAATCCAACTCTCTTCACCTCAGCAACCTTCTCACACAGTTTGACTGTATTTCATGCATTTTTTTCAAGTCCAGCCTTCCACAAATACGGCCTTTTTTTTTATCCAAACTAAAGCCCTTTCCTTCTCAAATCCAGCTACGATTGGAGACTCTTAACATAACTCTCAGAGCTGAGCTACTTTCTTGCAGTTGCAGTCCAAGTCCTCATCACAGGTCCCTTCACTTTATATCACCTCCCCTACCTCTGCTCTTCTCATTGCACAGATAGACTCTGCTTCTTATTTAATTGATTGCTTTTATGCATTAAGAATGTGCCTCAGCCGCACTTGCAGCTTTAGGCCCCATTTGCATCCTTGATTAATGCCTCCTTTGCCTGAAAGAAAGGCTGTGTTACACTCCAGCAGTTGTTACTGGAAAAAGAAATGGAAGAAAAGGAGGAGATTTTTTCTTGATCTTCTTAAGCTATGGCAGTTTTTCCTTTCTCTAGTTACATTTCATGCTTCCCTGCCAGCATTTCCTATTATAGAACCACTGATTTAAATAAAAGATACTAAAGTTTTTCAATAGTTTATAAAAATGTCCCTGAATCCTAGGCCTTTTCTAAGGGTGAAGAGTCACCTATTCTGAGTTGGAAGACAGAAAAGGAATAAAAGAGCAAATTAAAGCCATCATTCAAAATTCATCTAAATTATAATTTAAATTAACAAATGAGTAAAAGTCAAGAAACCTAATTCTATAGATACACTGCTGGGAAACAAACATTACAATATGCTGGAGTGGTAAAAAAGTACTCCCTTCTACTCTAGAAAATAGTTTAATGCCTGGTTCTGTGTTCAACTCTCTCCTGCTTTTCCTCAAGTCATAAAATACGTGCCAAAATACGTACTTACTTACAGACGTTCATTCTAATATTAACACACGTAATGATATGAATAAAGATAGAGGTAAAATTGTAACTACAGAGAAGATTTTTTTTTTTTTAATTTATTTTGATAACAATGAAGAAAACAGTTTTCAGGAAAAAGAAAAGCCCCAGAGAGTAAATAAATGATCACAATGTCATTGTTTGCTAATGACTTCAATAATGAAAAAATAAGTAAATGTATTTTTTCACTCCAAAGATTTGACCAGCTTAGTCCTATCTTAAATAATCTCACTGTCACTCTAAATCAGCTCTTACAATTGCTTTGGGAAACAAAAGAATATCAGGAGAACACTTAGGAGTAGTTTTCTGCAAAGGCATCTGGATGTCAACAAATTTTTTACAGCAACATTTTACATAAGCATGAATAACAATATCACTCCTATTACTAGCAAGTAGTGAATGGATAGAGATAGTCTGTTTTTCTTCAGTCAAATAGGAAAGAGGCTGGTTTCCAAATTCCCTTAAGCTTCGCATCAGTAAAATTAAACCCAGAATCAAACTTAATGTATGAAAAACATGCAAAAGCAAGTTTGCCTAAACCACACTCAACTGAGCATAAAAACAGTAGGGAAAAAAACACTACTAAATATTGACACAGTACATTTTTAGCTCTTTTAACTTAGGTTCATTGAATGTTTTTTTTTTTCAGTGACATCTTGATGCTCTCACTCACCTGATTTCCATGTTACCACCCAAAGCACATTTACACATGAAGTTTTTAAAGAACTTTTTTCTCTGCCTGTTGATACTATTCCTTCTTGTTCATCCTGAGTATCAGATCTTGGATCTGTCTGCATTTTTTTTCCTTGATTGACTCCTATTTCCCCAAACCTTGTCTCAGGCCTAGTTCTTGGCTAACTTTTGCCCAGGTTTTGTATGTGAATTTTGTGCTCTACGTCATGTTATGGCTCAAACTGAAGTGAAATTAATAGAAATTAATAACAGACAAGAACTCATTAGCTCATCTATGCAAATCAGCCACACAAAGTGGACTTTTTAGCAGAAGTGTAACACGATTTGAATCTAATTAAACTTTTAAGAATTTTGTTACTCAGGAATATTTAAAAGAAATTGGGGTCTTTATATATCTGGGGGGGCGGGGGGCTTTACTCATTTTGCGAAAACTTTGTCCATCTTGTATACTTGGCTAATATTTTCCTAATTGCAAAACCAAGGATCTGCTTGTCACTGCTGATAAATTGTGTCTGTGTACTCCTTTGTCATCCTCTTAACTTCTTAGTTTTGAACTTTCTTCCTATGTATTATTTTTTAACTATGTCACATTGGACATATTTCATTTCAGATCTAAAGAATGACAGCTAAAATTGATCCATGGAGGGAAAAAAACCAAAACAGTCTTTTTAGCTTCTAATATTTTCAACAGAACTACAGAAAAAGTCACAGGGTAAAAAATTATGAGGTCTTTGGGGAGTAACTCATGTAATATACTATAAAGGCCTTTGCCTTTGTCCAGGTTTTGGCTGGGATAGTGTTAATTTTCTTACCAGCAGCTGGTACAGTGCTGTGTTTTGGATTTGGGATGGGAATAATGTTGATAACTCACTGATATTTCAGTTGTTGCTAAGCAGTCAAGGACTTTTTAACTTCTCATACTGGCCTGCCAACAAGAAGCTGGAGTCACCCAAAAAGCTGTGAGGGGACACACCTGGGAGAACTGACCTCAACTGATCAAAGGGATATTCCATACCATATGACGTCATGCTCTGCATATAAAGCTGGGAGAAGAAAGAAGGGGGGATGTTTGGAGTTATGGCCTTTGTCTTCCCTAGTAACTGTTACATGTGATGGAGCCCTGTTTTCCTTCAGATGGCTGAACACATGCCTGCCAACGGGAAGTAGTGAATGAATTCCTTGCTTTGCTTTGCTTTGCTTTGCTTGCGAGCACAGCTTTTTCTTTACCTATTAAACTGTCTTTATCGTGAGTTTTCTCAGTTGTACCCCTCCAGTTGTCTCCCCCATCCCAGCCAGAAGCAGCGAGTGAATGGCTGCATGGTGTTTAGTTGAAGGTTGGGATTGAACCATGGCAGTCTTCTATGTACTGTTTTATGCATCTTCTTCTAATGGCTAGAACTTCCCTAGACACTCCATTTATATACCTCTTCTGAAGAATTTTTCTTCCAGTTTAAAAAAGTGGACTTTAAATTATTCATATATCATTGATAGTCAATGAAACTTCTTGTTACTTCCAGGTGGATTTGCTTGTTGGTTCAAGCTTCATGAGAGAATATGCTATAGCTCACCTCCTAGATAGCAGAGCATGGTTGAGATGTAGACAACCAATGTCACTGCTACTCAAATCACTATGTTGTATAAGTATCTACTCCACAGAATGATGAGGGGTCACTACATTCATGTCTTTCAGGCTCCTTCTTGTTGCATTTCAGGAAGACATAAAAGTCTTAACTTGTGGGTATTTTTTTTTTAACCATTATTTCATGGCTGAGTGCCTTTTTAGCTGTTTAAAGTGTTAAATTGTAAAGTTTGAAACACTTCTGCCCAACTGGATTCTAATATGATGTTAAACATGATAATGTAATCCTGTTGCCCACAGTAATGCGGTATCGCCTTGGTTAGTAATGGGCCAAAGGCTTTGTACTCGGTTTGCAAGGCTTCAGGAGTGAGGCTTTCCAGGCTTGTCATTCTGACCTTTCTTTAATTACTCAGTTTTATCAGTTCCAATTGGTTTTCTTCTGAAAAGGGGGTTATGCCTGATTTGTTTTGTTTTGCTTGTCTTTGCATGATACAACATATTCTTATGCAGACAGCAGTAACAGGTGCTACTACTACAAGTAGTGACAAGATTGTCTCGGTAGAACAAGATATTTATGACTCTAATAATGATGCAGTGTAGAGAAATACAGTCCTGGTACAATAACAGGAGGCTTGAGATGTGGAGATGCAGGATGGATGCAGAGGAGTACAGGCAGGAAATGACAAGAGATGGGGCACAGGCTGGGTACTGGAGGCCCCACAGCTATAAACTCAACCATCGTCATTAAAGAAATGCAGACCTGGAGCTTGACAAAATAAGGTTCTAGAGGTGAGAAAGAGAACAAAGAACATAGAGAGCAAAGCTCAATAACATAGCTAAAATGCACCATCTATACTACATGTGGAAATGCAGACCAAGGAAGAAACAGCAAAGTGTAAAAATGTGTCGGCAAACATATAAAAATAGCCTCATCTGGGTTTAAAAGGGAAGAGAAAAACATGAAAGACAAAGGAAAGGAGGAGGGAGAAAACATTAATGTCAACATCATGCTTTTCCCAAAGAAGAAATCACCAGACTGAAGCCATTAACCAGAGAATAACACCAGAAGAAGAGGCAGAAACTAGGAAGCGTGTATATAAAAATTTTACCTCCATTATTGTTATGGAGACCTCTTTTCCCCCCACCCTGTGTAGCAGTATCCATTCCTTTATTAACTTTTTCTTTCTTTTTCTCTGATATTTAGATCTTTCTTAATAATAGGTCTTGCATTAGACAATTATAATTTCAATTGTATTAAATAAGTAGGCACATATGTATGTAGTATATATTATATATACACACTATATATAGTGTATTCAGTGGATGTATATATACACTCTGTGTGTGTATATATGTACACTGTATATATACATAGTTAATGCAAATGTTATAGGCATATATTCATAGAGCTGATTTTCTTCACAGATCCTATGGTGTTATGTTTTGGACCTGTGACCAAAACAGTTGATAACACACTGGTGTTTTTTAGCTATTGCTGAGCAGTGCTTACACAGCGGCAAGGCCTTCTCTTTTTCTCCTGCTGCCCTGCCAGAAAATAGGTTGGGAATGCGCAAGAAATTGGGAGAGGACACAGCTGGGAGAGCTGACCCCAACTGACCAAAGGGATATTGCATACCATATGGTAGCACGCTCAGCAATAAAAGGTCAGGGAAAGATGAAGAAGGGGCTAGGGAGACGTTTGAAGTTATGGTGTCTGTCTTCCCAAGTACCTATCACGTGATAGAGCCCTGCTTTCCTGGAAATGGCTAAACATCTGCCTGCTGATGGCAAGTCATTGATTAATTCCATATTTTGCTTTGCTTGCACACGCAGCTTTTGCTTTACCGATTACACTGTATCTCAACCTAGAAGGTTTCTCACTTTTATGCCTCTGATTCTCTCTGTCATCCCTCTGTGGGGAGAACGAGAGAGCAGCTGTGTGGGCCTGAGCTGCCTGCGGCGGTTTACCTACAATATTAATGCAATTTTAAACATGGAAATGATGTATGCAAGGAGAATTAAAAAAAAAAAAAAGAATTTAGGAGTTTCTGTAAGCAGCAATCTCTGTTAGATTTTCTAATACAATTAGGTGCTCTGATAAAAATCAGTCTAGCGTAGCCAGAATTCAGTGAACCAAAAATGTATATGCATAATAAGTTTGTAGTCTACAGTACGCATATTAGCTCTCCTCTCAGACCACATACCATATGACAGTACATGCAGAATGCTTTGTAAGAACCCATTCAAAACTTCATTTTAATAAAGTCAGTGTGAGTTGGTACCTCCTGATTGCAGATCAAATACATAGGTGAGAATTTCAGTCATCTGAGGACTTACAAATTATGTTTATAAATAGGTGCCTAGGTTGAAGTTGGTCAGGGTATTTAAATAAAGGGATTTATTGTTATGGGCCCATTCAGAATAGTTTGTGCATTGAAATTATGGTTATGTCAACATTCAATTTTTGTTGACATTTGGAATTGGAGCCCATCTTTATTTCACTGTGCTGTGACTCTATGGTGATAATGCATGAACCTAGCCCATTTGTGTGTCTCACAAGGATTAGAGATGGTTATTTCTACAGTGCCTTCAAGTGATGAAACTCATACAATATCGTGGTAGTTAGGCAACCGATATTTATCAACATTTTACGTATTTTTTTTGCTGTCAAGCAGAAATAAAAATAATATTTTCCACAATGCCTTAGAAAACAAACAATACATAATTGAAAATAAATCATGGTCATAAACTAATCCTGTGGAGATTCTTTGTCACAACTTTATATTTGAAATACATATTAAGAAGGACTTAGTAGGCTGGAATTCTCCATAAAATGTTTTTAAAATAGATGCATCCTCCCTCATATGATTTTTTTTTTTTTTAATTTTTAATGAGCATGTAACTATTTAAACAAAGAAAGGCTGAAGGATCAAGTAATGCAATGAGAGAGAAGAATGCTGAGCTCAAAGAGAGCTCGATTTGGTTGAGGAAACTAGAGAGGAGTTTCACCACATGTGGCAAGAAGAGAGGAGGGAGGGATAACTAGCTGGTAAAAAATGAACTGAGCATAGTCTCTTTCTTTCCACAGAAAGGATGAACTGAAATAAGAGATGTTTCCCAGCAATCTGCATTATTTTGTGCTTTCTCATCTCAGTGAGAAAAACAGTGGTATGTTCAGAAATTTGGTACAAAGTCTGTGTTGCTGCATTCATTTTTACATGGCCATTAAGTGTAAACTGAAGAAATATAAATTAAAAAAAACAATCAAACAAAAAAAAAAGAAACAAACCAAATACCTAGAAAATCCAGTAATGTCTGAGGAAGGACCAGGAGCTCTCTGTTGCAGGGGCACACAAAATACTGCCATTATGGAGGGGAAATGCTAAAACCCTGCAGAACCCAGAGGTAAAACATAGAACAGTCTGGGTTGGAAGGGACTTTTAGAGGTCATCTAGTCCAACTTCTTGCAATGAGCAGGGACATCTTCAACTAGACCAGGTTGCTCAGAGCCCTATCCGACCTGACCTTGAATGTTTCCAGGGATGGGGCATCTACCAGGCCCATGATGTGGGCACTTTGTGGCCAGATTCCCTGGCAGAAGTCACCAGTGTCTAACAGCAGTCGTTCAGCCAGTGTCAGCCACAGATGACTTAGAACAGTATTTCCACCAGCCAGTGTTATATTCCCTTACTTGGATAGATCAGCTTGTAAAGTAATTTCCACCTACATATGGGAAAAAGCTACTTTCAAATACAGCCCTGAAACCCAGCACTAAGCAGCTCTCCTCTCAACACCTTTCATTCCAGCACATTCTAGCATGCATTTTTTTCTCAAATGTAACTGTTCATTGTCAGGTAAGGTCCCTTAGCAATCTTCCACTGCCAACAGCACTTTCTAAAGAGTAGTTTCTAGACTTTCCTTATGGGATACTTTTTACACACCATGAATTTTATTAGCAAAGCACAAAGAAACTTTCCATTTTTAATACAAAATTGGGAAGCATCTTTTACCTCTTTCACCATGTCTTAGCACTACTCAGAACTAGTAGTCTGTGAAGGGAACAACTGGTCACATCCACACTGTATATGGCTCAGTCTGGATCTTCCTTGGTATAAATGTAATGTTCCAGTGCCCTTAAAAAAAAAAAAAAATTTTATTTTGGAGGTTTTTTGTTCTTTTTTTCCATTTCAGATTGTCCAAATGAAATAGCAGTGCAGCAGTGATTTTTTAATTACCAAAGGGTGACCAGCAGATAGTTACTCTAGGAGTCCTGGCAGATAAGTTGACCATGAACAAGTAATGTGCCCTCCCAGCAAAGGCCAACAGTCTCCTGCGCTGTACCACGCAGAGTGTTGCCAGCAAGTCAAGGGAGGCTTCCCCTCTGCTCAGCCCTGGTGAGACATACCTGAGTGCTGTATTCAGTGCTCGGCTCCCCAGTACAAAACAGACGCGGACATACTGGAGTGAGTCCAGCACAGGGTCAAGAAAATGATCATGGGACTGGAGTATCTTTCACATGAGGAGGGACTGGGAGAGCTGGGACTATCCAGCCTGTAGAAGAAAAGGCTCAAGGGGATCTTATCCATGTGTATTAATACCTGATGTGGGACACAGACCAAGGTATAAAGAAGATAGAACCAGACTCTTCTCAGTGGTGCCCAGTGACACGACAAGAGACAATGGGCACAAGCTGAAATACAGGAAAAGCAAATTAACCATAAGGAAGTTTTATCTTTTATTTATTGTGAGGGTGGTCAGACACTGGAATAGGTCATCCAGGGAGTCTGTGGGGTTTCCATCCTCCTAGATATTAAAAACTGAGGGCATAGTTCTAGGCAACCTGCTCTAGCTGACCCCGTTCTAAACAGGAGTTTAGACTAGATGACTGTCAGAGGTTTCCAGCCCCAACTATTCTGTGATTCTGTGACTGTAGGTGTGGGACTGTATGGAAGTTCAAAGCATACGGTCATAGTATTAAACCCAAACTTGGTAATGAATTTTTTTTCATGGAATTTTTCTTGGACTCAAGTATCCTCCTGAAGAGTACTTTCTGTTCACTCCATAAGGTACCTAGGGCTGGTCTACAAGCAAATGTGGAAAATCAGAGAAACAGGGGACTGGGGAAAGATGTATGAAAACTAACCTGACAGTTCAAATAAGTTATTCACTTTCTTTTTTACAATAGCTTTTCTACAGATATGAAGATTCTAAACAGACTAAACTACTCCAAATCTTTTTTATATTTAAAGTCATGTCTACTGTAACTCTAACCATTATTTGACATTAAAGGTGCACATTTCTTAAGAATTGTTTGATTTTCAGAAAATAAAAATGAATTAAACCAGTGTCAAGAATAATACTGTACATAACATCACTTATCAGCACTGTGATGGACTTTTTCCTATTAGACTAGACTAATGTAATTTGCATAGGATTTCTTTTATACAGTTCATTACCAGCTTTCTGTTCTCATATGATGGGGAATGTTTAGAAATTATTGCTGCAGAAAAAAACCCACAACATTGTTTCTTAGAAGTTTCAAGGATTTTACTTTTTTGATACATTTCAGCAAACATTCTAGTCTATATTTTCTCTTTAAAAACAAGAAAGCTTTGAGCCATGAAAATTTCCATTATTAATTCTAAGAAGTAGCTTGACCATAATTCCAATGGAAAGTCAACGGAAATACGTTCACTGAGTTAAGTGGGTTCTGGGAGTAGTCCCAGTCCAGTCTTCATGATTCTGACCAAAGTTGTACTCTTACTAAATATGGAACTGGTGAGAAACAGTGTTTCTTCCTTCTGTACACTACTATATAATCCAGTAAATTCATATCAGCTCAGATCTTCTATCTAAAATAATAAGAGTTAAAGATTAGACCTAGCTAACTTTAAAACACCTACAAATTTTTCCTTGAATAATTATCAGGCAATTGTTTATACAATTTTTTAAGTATATAATTAGATGTTAGAACTCAGTGGGGAAAATATTAACTGCCCAGAAATGTTATTACCAGTNAAGTAGTTGTTGATTTTTTTTGCACGTTCTTTCCCATGCCTTAAGTCTGTTTTTTTTTTTTTTTTTTTGTCTGAACGGACAAACTTAACTGTGAAAGAGAAGAATGATTGAAGTTCAGGGAAAATTTTCCCATAAATTCAAATATTCATTGCAGAAGGTGTAGCTGAATGCCATCCACAAAATGATGGAATATGTATAAATCAGAAATTTAAGGTAGAAAAAGTTCGTATAAAAATAATGCATATGTAAAAAAGTAACTGAATGAAAAGACTATGAGATGTAAACTGTGATCCTACATTCACATATGGCTAGAAACAACACAGGACAGGTAGATACTGGAAAATGTCCAGGAAAAGCTACCCAATAAAACTACGTTTCTTCAATCTGTCTCCAAACTAAAATTAATATAGAGAGTTAAGAACTATGAAAAAAGCCATCTGCTAACTAGTGAACATAAGGTCCACAGAGTCAGTATGGTACAAAGGCAGAGTCAATTAACTTTTATTTAAAACTCTGTTTGGTTCCCAAAGATCTGAACCTTCTTCTGCTGAAATGAATCTCAAAACGTTGAGCAAACTTAACAACATAGAAACAAATTCTGATATAATAGAATAATTATGTCTTTTTTATTTACTGCATCACAGTAGGGCTTCCTATCTTCCAGAAAGTCCATGGAAAAGTGAATTCATATTCTCATCATCTTTTATACTTCTTTTTATTAACTTCTCAGTTTGTTTTAAAGATACATAGTTTTTCTGGCAAAACCTTCCTTCTTATTTTTTACTGTTTTTAAAAATCAAAATTAATTTTTGAGGAGCATAGACACATAAATCTGAATTGTTAAATGAATGAATCTCAACTCGCTTCTCCCTAACCCACATTCTAGTTTCTACTTGACGATTAAAATCCAAAGGAGTACTTTTTTCTAATATAAAACTGCATTTACGCTGTCCTTATTTTGAGGATTTGTTTTCATTCAGGTGGTTTTTAATAAAAGAGGAAGAAAAAAAATGTTATTAATTTTACATGAAATTGCTAACCAAAACTCAAAGACTTTTCGATTTTTGAACTACTTCCTATTAAGCTAGCTAATGTTATTAAGTAAAATGTTCATATAGAAAGAATATACGATGTTATTTTTCTCCCATCAGTAAAAAAAGAGAAGTAGAAAACAGTTGACTCACTTATATCCCTGAAGTTTCTTAATGAGGTAAATAATGTCCAAACAGATTTGGTTCATACACAAGAGTTGTCCTTACACTTATATTCAAAGACTACTCTGATAACATTTGTACATGCCCCTTTTCTGAGCAAAGTAAGCACCTGTTTAGGTCGGTAGCCCCTCTCTCATTTCATACAAATTAACCCAAGCAAGGTATTACTGTTAAACACACAGGTCTCAATGAGATTTAAACAAATCAATTCCAGCTGTGCAGCAGCTGTTCAGTGTTTCAGTAACCCACAAATGTTTGTAACTGGCATGCAGGATGTGATAAACATTTTGGGCTGGAGCATTCCCAGACAAAATTTTAAGCATTGATATTATCAAGGGTCTTGCTTGACCTGCTATAGCTCACTTTATTTCACCCTTTCCGTCAAGGCATTATAAGGTGATAACCTGTTTTAACAGTAGTGCCTCTATAAATTCTTCCCTCAATGTCAAATGTTGCCTGTAAAAGTTCAGAATGAATTTGATGGAGAATCTGCAAAAACTGATATGTTTGTTAGACTACCTAATACCAGAATATGGGAAGAAAGGGGACTAAGATCTTGACGTAGCTGTCAAAATTTTGGGATTCATTCTTCAGTCTCTGAGTTTGAATGGGAAATAAGAATGAGAAGTCTGGACAGTTTTGGAAATCTGACTGGATACTTACCTACCCTTTTAATTGTAGATGTGTGCAGAGATTTTTATAAGTATCTCTTCCACAGTTGAATGTCTATGGTGTCTGTGATAATATATAACTGGATAGATAATATAGCTAATACCTGTAAGCGTCTGAATCTGCAGTATGTAAAGATGCTTACAACCTTCTTTGGCTAGTAAACCAACATCTCATCCCTAATTACACAATAGCAAGTGCTTTAAGCTGTGCTTATAGATTATCTGAAGTCAGACATATTAAAACTACCTTGAAGACATGAAAGAAATCTGTCTTAAAATCCGTTTATGTGACCAGGAGGAACGTGAAATGTTTTTAGCAGATCACTGCAATTCAAACTGTTGATTCAATGGCAAAATTAATTAGAATTTTTTATTTTTTTTAATTTTGCTACTACCAAAGCTTTTGTGGAGGTCTTGAAGCCACACAAAAATCAATAATATTTGACATAGAAATTCTGATGGCCTGTACACTCTATAAAAATAGTTCTGAAGATAATGTGTTTTTTTCTGAAGGGAAAAGGCAATAATCGCATTAGGTTTGACTTTACAGATTGTTCTTTTGTCTTTTATTATCCACTTATTCTCTGTTTTCATAGACTTTATAGCAGTTAATGCCATATTTGAGACATGTCTTTCAGTTTTCAAAGACTGAAGCTCAACTGTCCTTTTTCATGTCACATCAGTCATTGATAGGCACCTACTTCAAAAGCAATGCCTTCTTGCTTCATACCTGTCTACAACATTTGCAAAAACGTTTACTGCTCTGTTTAATGGGATGGTATTTGTTTCACTGGTATCAAAATTGGCAGCAAAAATATTTCTTGTGCAGAAAGAGAAATAATAACTAAACAAATCAAGTCTGGAAACAAAGAGGTAAGAACTAATCACAAATTTTTATGTTCTCAGAAGGTTAGTTTACTGTGGTTTACATTTTTTTTATATGAAAATTTTTTATATGGATTAAATTTCAGTGCTAGGGAACAGGGTTCTCAGACACACACACACAAAAAGGTATCGTCAAATTCTATAGACGATGGATACTTGATCCCTTATACTGCAAGCACAAGATGTGAGGCAAACGGGAGTTTGGTGTGTTGGAAAACACTTTCAAATTTACTTTAGTGTTCCATAGGTGTTAAATCTCTTTTCTGGTCTTCCTTGAGGTTTCCTATTGTGCTCGCTAAATGGCAGTGTGTTTTGCTGAATGTAACAGAAAAATGAAACTAATTAAAGGAAAAAGGAAAACAAGCAAAAAAACCCCAAACCTCCTTCACGTTTGATAGTTAATGCTTTGATAGCACAACACTTGGACTTTCATAAATGAGAAAATAAACAGGGAGGTGGAGACCTGAAGTGTTTCCTTCAATACCACTTCATAGGACACATCAAATCAATTTTTGCAAGAGAAGAGAAAGACCTGCACAGGAGTAGAAGCACTTAATGCAGTTTGCTCTAAACTTGTCCCACGACCTTAATTTAGAATTATTTTAGCAATCATACAAATTTCTACCAAATTGAAAAATGTTGCAAATTACTAGTTGGATTTTTTTTTTGTTGTTTTGTAAAAGAAAATAATATTCTGAAACAAACTATAGAGGACTTGTGTTGAAAATCCCGTGTTAGTCTTGCTTATATTTGAAACTAACTCCACAGTTCCTTCAGCATGATTACGTTGATTTGTCAGAAAAAATAATAATAAAAAAGAGGATGAATATTCTTGGAGTCTTTTCTATAAAAAATAATTTTGCTATTGATTTTAAACTCAGGCTGGAATAAATCCTATACGTTTATGGAAACAAAGATGTTAAAACCCATTTTACAGAGATTTTGGTTAAAGTCATTAGTGCCTCCTGGCTTCCGTGTGTTGGCTCATAGGTATAGGGTGTTTAGGTGTGTTCCTTTGGATGGCTTCAGAGAGGTTGTCTCTAAGAAATATTTATCAATTCTGAAGTACCAAATGATGAAGAAAAATATTCCTGGGATTTACCTACAGGATACGTGGCTGCTGAAGTGAAGGGATTTCAGCTATTTATCTGGCCACTATCACTGGAGACACCTTTTTAGCTGTCCAGTTTTGAGATTTATTTTGGTCAAAGCATATTTTGAAAATATACTTTCAACATATTATAATCATTTAAGTTCTGAGCCATATCTTCAGAAAATCCTATCTTTGAAAGAATAAATTTAAAGAATGCATGCTAAAGATCAGGAAAATGTGTGAGACAGGCTAAATAAAAAGTAAGGAAAGAGGAGACCAAGAGGTATCAAAAAAGCAAAGGGAAATGGTAAGGAAAAGGCAGTAAATGACAGAATAAAACCAGGATTATATATATGTGTATATATATTGAAAGATATGTTCTGCTATATGAAGATGGAAGCAGAAAGGAAAAATTGAGGAAAAAACACAAATGGGGGGGAGTAGAATTAAAAAAAAAATAAGGACAAGTTAATAAAAATGAAGTAGCCATCAGAAGACAATAAAACACAGCTGAAACAGGATTTTACTAGGCACAGTAAGGTGGATAGGTTTTGAAAGCACAGCTGAGTATTAAGGGAAGTAAATAAGAATTGGAAGTTACACCTTAAGGTGCTGTAAGAATAAGCAAGCTTTTATATTAAAGCTCATACTTCTTGGCAATATCTGTACCTGGCTGAGGTATCAGAGAAATGGTACATACAACATGGCATTCCTGGGATGCATGTTGATCTTAGTCACAATTCATAGGTATTTTGATTTTTGTATCCTTGGGGTTTTTATACCACAAGGATACAACTTATGTATTAACTCTGAGGTACTGACTAGCTGATAGTTGCAGGGCTCTTCCAACTGAAATAGTCTATTCTAAGTTCAAAGATTTCAAAAGACTAGCTAATCATTCAGCAAAACCTGCATGCTTTTGTTGTTTTAATTTGAGGTTATTGAAACTAAACTAATATATATATTTTGAATAGTGGCCTTTTTATTAAAACAGTGCCTGTGTTGATCTCCAGTAAGCTGTTGCTTTTATTTTTCATAATCTCCATGCTCAAACTGTTAAAAAAAGCTCCACCAAATAATTTTTAGAAACCATCCCCTTTTTGTTCAGGTGTTATGACTTTGCAAAGAAAGTGAGTACCTTTTCCATACATATTACTTAGAGCTCCTGCTAACCTAATAATGAAAAAGAGCAGTTTAATGTCATTCTTTATTTTCTCTTCAAAAATTTACCTAGCTTTCTGAATGTTTTCAGAAATCTATTTCAAATGATTTATAAATGGCAGTATAACACAGAAAAAAAAATTCACCTCAGATTTTAACATGTACTGATTATAACCATATTTTATACTATGAAGCATTCCTTTCCTTTTCCTTGGATTGAAAAGCAAAAGCTAATTTAATGCCTATTTTTAAAGTACTTCGTTGTTGGTTTACTTTCTAAGTGGTTCCTTGAATTTTGTTCAAGCCACTGAGGAATCAAAATAAAACTCTAGTTAATCTTTGAAACTCACATGGAAGGACTGGTAATGACATCTAGATTTATGCTTTTGAATAGTGAGCTATTTTCACAAATTACCTTCAAGTTCTTTCACAAAGAGACAAACATTCAGAGTCCTATCTCTTTGACAAGCAGAATGGCTTACTGACAAGATCATATTAACCCCTTTTAAATTAAGCTCTGTCATTTGTAAGGCTACTTGGAAGTGCTTGTTTAGGGAGGAGAAGCCCATAACCAACATTGTGCAGTGTGAAACAGCAATTTAATGAAAAAAGTTAGGTGCTTTGAAGGTAGATGAAAGAACTACCACTTAGTGAGGTTTCTTAAGTAAATATAGAACAGTTTGAATACAATTGGAAAAGTTGAACATATTTTAAGTTAAAGTATATTTTTACAAGATATCTACAGAGAAGAAAAGAAAAACAAGTTTGGCCTTTTTTTGGAAGGGTTTTTTTGGTCTTTTTTTAAGTTTGTCAATGTGGTTTAAATGAAGGATCAGGAAATGGAATATTGTAGAAATTGAATACGTTAAAGGTTTCTAATGATTTTCATTATATAATCCTGTGGTCCATGTTAGGTTTTGCAGAGGTTTGGAAACTGAATTTACTAAGAATATATACACAGGGCTATTTCTTTTTTCCTTAAATGGATAGATTCTATTGGATGATAAATAAATAAATTTTTACTTTGATAATGATGAAACCATGCATTTCATTTATTTTAGGCTAGGAGTTTTCTTTCAACATAAGTGACTAAGGTTCAAATTCAGCAAGAATCCCACTGAAGTCGTTTGTGCTGCCCTGTGCTTATAGCTACCCACATTCTTAAGTACTTTGCTGAAGGGAGACCCAAAAGGCTAATTAAAAGTCGGGAAGTCTTGGATCATAACCGCAGCTGGTGGTGTAGCTCCATAACAGATGGATTTTCATAGAAATTGAGTTATTACTCAGCCAACCCCTACCCCACTAACACAAATCTGGACCACAGAATTATATATTGCAAATTACCAGAACTAGGCTTCCTTTGTATTACAAGCACAGAGGGAAGGAGAAGTGGCTTCTTATTTCTTACTTTTCTTTCTTCTTTTTTTCTGAAACTGTGTAAAAATTATGAAAATTGTCCTTATATTAGAAACTCTGTCTTAGATCTAGCCTCATTTCACCTAACTTCAGGCATACCAGTTAGGAACATAATTACCATAAGCACCTTTTATAATATTTGAAGAAGTTTTTCTTTACACAAGGTGGTACAGTCCCCACCCCCACACCAAGACTGATTGAATTTCTGAAATAGATCCTTATGTGCATATGACCAAATGATGTAATTCTAAGTCTCAGTGCATTTAAGCTCATTCGTAATTATTTAACTTGATTTTCCATCTGTCTGCAGACCAAGTGCAATCTGATATATTGTTGCACAAAACATTATAGCATAATACCAAATTAAAAGAGTATAATATACTCCCTTTACCTAGAATAGTTACAGTATGGCCAATAAATGCACAGCCTGTCTTACACTGGCATGCAGGTGGGTTGTGGTTTTCATTTAGAAAATTTACAAATAAGAGTGGGAGAAGAGTCAACATTCTGCATGACTTGCTACAGAAGACCTCAATGTACTATTGAATTGCCAACTCCCCCCAAAAAACATAAAAGTAGTCTTTTTTGTATCACAAGATTAATATAATTTTAAGAAAAATACCTAAAATTTAAACTATGTGCAAATAGTACTTCTATTAAAAAGTTACAAAAGTGTCAACTTTACTCCTTGAGAGAAATATATATTGGGGCCAGATGTCTGGCATATTGTGGAATTATAGATTGCCTTTGAACTACCAGATAGCTGACTTATCTTCTGTATAAAAGGGCAAATCCCACATTATAGCTGTATATTTTAAAGGGTTATATATGTCATAAGGAATGCATGTCGACCCCTAAAATTCATTAAATACCTGAAAAAGTGATTTAAGAAGATTTAAAATGAGTTAGTGCTTTATCTGATTTATCCATTAGTCTTTTATCTGATTAATTAACACTCTATCAAGCTACAAAGCTATAATCAAACTACTTTAGAATATAACAATGCTTTGCATTTTTGTAAATCAGGTTTTTTAAGATTACACTTAAAATATTACACAGTCTACCTCAAAAGTAGATTCAGATTTAGTCCCTTCTACTTAAGGGAAAAACATTATTGAATCCAAGGAGAGTTTTAACTGATTACGTTTTGAAGAACTTGGCACAAATTATGCATAATTTTGCTCTTTTCCTTTCATTGCTAAAACAGAACTTGTTGGTGACTTCAGAAGAGGACATGAAGGTATTTGTATTTTAGTTAAGGAACTAAAATGTAGGTATATGCCACATATATGTGTAACAGAAGCTTAATTTTGCAGGTGGCTTATATCTTCCAGATACCATCTAGAAAAATGTTTTTGCATACAAACCTCAATCTGTTTTATCATATTCCTCAAATTTTTAATCAGTCTTCAAAAAAACTTGCTTAAAGTCTTTTATGAACAAAGAAAGGTAAACTAACTCAGTAAAGCTAAACTCTTAACTGACCATTCTTATTGTTCTATGGACAGCTGAGCAGTGTCTTAACACTCTGATTTTTTTTTCCCCCCAAGTAAAAATGGTGGCTGAAATCAGAGTTAGAAGAATATCATCACATTCATGTATATTCAAAGCATGCATTTAGAGTACGCATAAAGGACAACGGTCACAGCAAAATAAAGAGTTCTTCACCACTATGTAGTGTGAATTAACAACTTTCCTTTATGTAATATACCTGTTTATGTACCCTTTAGTAATTTCTACTGAATTTTCTTTGAAGTAGTACTTTGTAAACACTTTATTCATGCTACAAATTCTGCATCTTAGGTAGTGTATTGAAGATTTATCTGCTTGCTAGATTTCTTTATTTTATTCTCAGTGATACAACAAATTGTTCTCTGCTTGTTAATTACCAAGAGTAAAGAAACTACAAAAAAGGAGGGACTGAAAAAACTCTGTGCTTTTCAGCTTTTACACTTTCAGTCTCAGCAATTCACAGACTTCACTGAAGTGAACGAAGTAATGAATTTTATCTTAAACTAAAAACCAAACAACATAAAAGCAAATAAAAATAAAAGTCTAAAAAATAATAAGTCTAATAAAAATAAATCTTTAGTAATCTCTGCTTCTGAAGCTGTGGGGTCATGGCTCAGTTCAGCTGATGGCAACTTCTTCTTCCGTCAACTCAAGGTTGCGTCTATAGGACTCTGTATACACTTCTTCTTCGTTCTTCGTCTTTGGCCCTTACCCCAAAATCATGGTTATTATTGAAAACTTGTTTTTCTGTTCCTGAGCATATAGTGCTAACTGCAGTTAGAAATAAAAAATGGGGTCAGAGGAACTTTTTCGGATTTGTTTAGTATGGCAGTTCTTATGTAAGCAGAAAAACAAATTTAGCTGACTCTTGACTAACAGAGTTGCATTAAAATAATGTAATTTTGTCCATGTTTACTGCATCTTGATTGAAGTCTAAGAGTTGTTCTGCTGCATGTGAAATAGATTCCTTCAGGAGGTAATGAAACCAGAAGCTCTTCACTCTGTGTACTTCAGATATGCTTCAGCTGTCCCTGGGAAGGATAAAGATCTGAAACAATGACAGGGTTTTCAGATAGCTTTAGATCATGGGCACTGGGGGAATTTGTATTACAGGAAACCAGAACAAATCTAGCCTTAAATAAACAAACTTACCTGCACATACCATTTATGGAGGTGACTTGAACAAACAGTTTTGGTCTACTTCTATCAAGTCAAAATACTTGGTAATATAGTCATCGTTAGTTGAGAAAGGTGAAGGGCAGGAGAGAACACCTCACACCAGAAAGCCCCAGCTGCCTTCTGGCCAGTTGGTGCCATGAGCATTAAGGGGACCACAACCTGTCCCACTCAGTTCCACCACTGGAACTGTGCAGAACCAAACCCAGATGAGGAAGCCACATAAGGCTCTGCTTAGTGCCCCTTTCTCACTGCAGCCTTGAGAACCTCACAACCTGCATCACAACAGTGTAAAATACTTACTGTTTACTGTTAACAACACTTTACATTCATCTTGCTTCCCAGAGTGCTGGATGTATTTAAAAGACAGGTGGATGTGGTGCTTAGGGACATGGTTTAGTAGTGGTTTTGGCAGTGTTTGGTTTATGGTTTGACTCGATGATTTTAAAGGTCCCTTCCAAGCTAGACAATTCCATGATTCTATGATTCTGTGTTGGGCAATCAAATCCTGAAGATTTAAAAAAAAATTCTTCATCTTTTTGTGAACATTATTACGGATGGATGTTGCTCATTGTTCTTAGTTTAACAAGACACACCTCATGGTGTAACTGATCAATGTATTAGAAAATGGCTTAACCGACTAAACTATGTGAGTTAAAAATTCCAAGTAAGGTTTTTTCATACAAACTCTTCTTAAAATAAGCTGGGGATAATATTTAGAATTGAAAGGTCTCAAGTTTTTTTATATTCTAAATTCAATGGTGGAACGTCTTTCTTATTTCAGTTTATAGCTTTCTTTTTATTTTTTTTATTTCATCTATGTGTAATCTTTCTAAACACAGAGCACCATCCTGAGCTGCCGTTATCATGTGTGAGGTACTGTGTAAATGCTATGAACGGATAAACAGATGATTTTGATTCCGTCTCTGGGGAAACATAGGGTGAAATCTAAAATGCATGATATCCCTTCAATTCAGTTTGACATTTAAAATATGAACAGATTTCAAAAGACTTGAAAACCATGGTGGTTGCATGTGGCAATCACCTTAATTATTGTGATTAATCTGCTGTTCAAAGCTTATTCATTAGTGACATTATCTCCTAGTTAATGCAGTATAGTTGTGCTTAGTCCATGAGAGTTACATTTGTGATGTGGGGAGATGAGCTAACCAAGGCCTATAGCTGCAAAGCCAAATACGTATTTGTGTCTGTCCCTCAGCTTTAACTAACATACTTTTGCCTCTGGCACTAGAAGTTTTCCTTGTGAAGCCAAAATACTTTGGCAGTCAGAAAAGTTCTGAGTAAAAGCTGAAGAAAGCTTTGAGCATTTCTTAAATTAGCCTTTTAAAGTCATAGCCAAAACAGAACTCACTAACTTTTAAAACAATAAAGCATGTTCAATGACCTCACAGGATCTTGTTTTGTAATGTTACTACTCAACTATTTTAACATTCGCCATGACTATCATTATCAAATAGTTTATCATCAAACACATTTGCCATCAAACAGGCTTGACTCCTGTTCACATTTCAATTCTCTTTCCTCTCCCAAACATTGTAACAAAGTGACCAGATTTCTCTTTATTTTATTTATGTTCATTTTTCTACTTTCAATTTTTTTCTTTCATATATTAGGAAATCTAGAGTTAATTAAGGATTAGTGACAGATTTTGGAATCAATTTTACTCATATATTAAAAACTCTAAAATGTTGCTCATGGATAAGATACTGTTGGGATGAATAAGTGAGTGAANCCCCCATAAAATTCAAAGATCTTTGTCAAAATTGTATAAATTACTGACTGGGATTTAAAGAAAAAAAGAATAGTCTCAGGGTGTGGTTGCAACTTCCATAGAAAATTAATGGCAATTAGGTGCTTGATTCTTATATGTTTAAAAAAAGAAACTATCCATAGACTAAATTTGCATGGAAGCTGAAGAATAAAAAAAACCTACCCACAAAACAAAAAAAACACAAATACCTGCGAAAAGCTTAGTACAAGCAGAAAAATATAAAGCAAGACAGCTTAGTCTTGCTTTAACTCAATGCCTTCCTCTACATTTAGGTGCAAAGTGATATTTGCTACCATGACACCTGACTATGTGAGCGACTACTTCTCTCAGACATTGAGTATTACTGAAGATCTGAAATGGTCACTTACTCCAGCACACTGTCAAATCGCCTATCCATGCAGCCCTTCCCTACTACAAACATCTAATGACTCTTTTCTGCAGTGGCCTTATTAACATAATAAACAGTAATTAGGAGCACCTGTGTCTAACCAGCCTTTAGCTTGGATTTTCTCGTTTCTTGTCAGATCTTGTTCATTTCTTTTAAGCTTACAGTTTAGCGTAAAAGAGCTATTGCCTCTCCCTGCAAAATGTTAGCATGACCTCTATCAGCCTTCTGTTCCACAGGTCAAAGAACCGCAGTACTTCAATTGCTCTTCATAGAATATATTTTCGAAACTTCCAATGGCTCATATTATACCTCTTTAAAACAAAGCTGTCTTTCCTCACATGTTTAAATTTGTTTTCCATGCTGAAAAATTTACATACTGGGAAAAGGGCATGTATTGTCATTACAGTCTATAATAAATGTATATTTATGTGGGGTAATTTCTGGCATAGCTACAGCAATCAAATTATTTTACTCTAGCTATGCTTGTGATAACTCCCCCACGTGGACAGTCAATCACTGAGTAAATCCAGCTGTCCTCAAGATTAGTCCACTTTAAACTATTCTGATACAACTTCCCACTATCAAAATTAGTTTGGAACAAAAGTGCTGTTATTATTTAGAAGTAATTATTTTGCCAGTTTTATGCCTGGAAATTTTTCCATGAGGGCAAACCCCTTCAGTTTATGCAAACTCCTTTGCATAGTCAATCCCACAGTGGGAGCACTGTGTCTGTCCTTCCACTAGGGAGATCTCTTCCTTATGCAATAGGTGTCTGTGGAGGACCTCTGTGGGAAGAACGACCAGAAAGTATATCCACAGCATGATTAAGAAACACTGTGTTCTGATTTTCTGGTACTTGGGTTTTATTCTCACTCTTTCAGCAGTTTCACTGACTGATTTTCTTTCACTTCTTGCTGCCCTTTCTCTTTTTTTCCTTTCAGTTTAATTATTCTGTTTGCTTTAATTAAGCTCTCTCCAGGCTCACATGCTTGCAAGCTCTTATTTATTTATTTTAAAGCAAGCTGACTAACTAGCCAGAATTTCCCCAAATCTCTAAGCTCTCATTAAAATCTTCTGTCAAACCCTCTCACTTTATTTTATTGAGACAGACATATTTTTTGAGAGCTAGACATAAATTGGAAAAAGTACTGAGGGGAGGATGAATTACTCTATATAAATAGAATAAACCTATTACTACATAGAAGTAGAAAAAATAAAATGGATAAAAAGGTACACACACATTGTTATTTATATTAGAGAAACTGGGAAGTCCTAATAGACCATTCCCTCCCCAGTCACAACCATCATGTAGTCCTTGCTTTTTTCACTCCGTCTTTCCATGGATTAGAAGAATTCACAGAGACACCCAGTCTCAGATTCTACAGAATTTCTTAGAATCCTTCTTAAATTATCCACATTTCCTGTAAAATCACTGTATTTATCTTTGCCCTTGATATGTAAAGCTGTCATATGAGTACCACGTTGTGGTGGGAACATCTGGGTGATTATAATGATTTAACCTCAATCTAGTTTAGAGAAAAATATGACACTCATATCAGTAAGAAAATTGCTGGAGACTTTCTCTTACCTGGTCTCCACTCATAACTATAAATTTTCTTGGAAAAAAGCAAACAGCTCTCCACAAATTGTACCTCCAAATTCTCCACTAAACTCCAAGGAGAAAGTACATACCTAAAATCTTTAAGCGTATGCTGTTTGTATCACCATGCAATAGCTAAAACTCATGAAAAACAGGAACTAGATCTTATCATTCTTCTGAGAAACTTCTCCACAGCAAAAGTGAAATGATTTTCATGATTCTTTATGATTCTCCTGATTTTTGTCAGGCTCTGTGGTAGTGTTCTTATATGAGCCAACTTGAATTAATTTTGTGTGGTTTCACAACACAGCACATCAAATGCTTCAGTAAAATCTAAATATATTGCATCTGTTGTGTTTTCTGAAACCACTAATCTTGTAATTTTATCAAAAACAGCAATCTGACTTGACTAGAAAGATTTAAACATCTTAATTTGATGTTCCTCATTGCTTGAATTTCAGTTAGTTGTCATGCGTTGATGTTCTGCAAATATATATTTACACAGTTGCTTAAGAGTATTTTAATGGATTTGAATTTTACGTGATAATTCAGGGGTCATTGCTCACCAGCACAGGTAATGGAAAGCTAAATGCAGAGTAATCATAACTTATCTCCAATAATAATAATAGTAATAGTAGTGACTTTACTTTGGTTCAGTTATTTTTTATAAAGGATATTTCATGCCACTGTATTTGTCATTTGTTTAAATATTTTAAAGGTCAATCTTTATTGATTACTTGTATAAGGCAAATATAGAATTGCTTATTAATGAAAATTACTATGAGGATTATTATTTTCAAAGGAACAATACTGTAGTTCCCATATAAATCTCTCTGTTCACAATCATAAACTATGAAACTGTGTATTTGGACAATACTGTGTCCTAACGGAAGATCAAGACATATCTTTAGAACAAGGAAGGTACACTAAGCAAAGTGGCCAACCTTTTTCTTTTAATATAAAATATTGTGTAAAATTTTTAATTGGTCTGTCAGTTTTTCAGTATAGACAATCCTGATCACTTGATCATTATTTATGAGCACTCTTATAGCTGGAAATTTCAGCTAAAGGAAAAAAAACCTAAAACTTTTTTGACAAAGTCATCAGGTCGTAATATGAAGAAACTTACTTCCCAGATTCTTTCAAGACAAAAAGTAAAATTACAAGCAGGAAGAGAAAGTAGCAGTATCTTTTATGAAAAGTTTGTTCATTCTCTGCCCACAAATCATGTCCTTTTCCTGCTGTTCCTGACTGTCATACATCACCAGTACCAACTGATGAACCTTGCTATCTTTCTAGCCCGTTGACACCTTTCTTTGTCTTTTTTGTTTTTTTTCCAACAGCAAAATATGACAGCAACATCAGCATGACAGTAAAGGGCTTCCATTCATAAACAAAGACTGCTTAGAAATCACTAGAAATCAGATTGGATGGCCACGTTCATGCCGGTGAAATAGAGATAGAATTGAGATTTTAGAACATGTTTGGTAAAGAAAGGTAAAAATATATTTGAGTGAAATACAGTGTGCTATGCAAGACCCCAAAGAGAAGAATCATGGGAGACATCAGTAAAAATTCCAGAATTAATTGAGATAGTCTTATGGTAACAAAGTAAAAGGAAATGTAGCTGCTGTCAAAGCTACAGAAGATGTTCTCTCTCAAATCTAATGTCAGGAAATTACAGAGAAATCCAGCAACCTGAGGCGATCAGAAGAATTTTATCAGCAGCTCAGTGAAGAGAACACCAGCATGACAAGTATTGCCTCTTCTTTCCTTTCATATAATGACATTTTTGCTAAGATAGTGAAAAATTCTCTCAGTGCAAGTGTATTTCAAAAGAGATAACAGGCAGACTTTCCTTTAGATCTTCTTAAACTGGACCACCTCCATGTGGCAATAAAAGAACTTTTGGAACATATGAACAAGTATAAGCTGCTATAGAATTGACAGTGTGCACCTATGAAAAAAATTGCTGACAAAATGCTGAGCAGTCAACAACCTGTTCACCTGCAGAGAATAAATTTCTTGTGAAAGCAGTCCTGTGTCATATAGAATGAAAAAATATGAAAAAATATGAGTATAGGGAAGATAGTCATCCATGGTGCTTGTGTAACAAATTGTAGGCGTTATTCATGACATCACAGACCTCTTCTGATGTCTCCCTAAATAGTCTGTTAAACATATGATGAGGGAAATACAATTTTATCTAACAAAAGCACTGAGCTGGGGTTTTCTGTGGGCAGTTCTGTATGTTAAAGAGGATGGAAATTCTAAGCAGAAGTTTTGTGAGACATTACAAGTCAGATGGAAAAAAAAAGTAAAAAAATTGAAATTGGAGAGAGGAAGATCTTGGCAAGTCTTCATTTTTGTGTGTATGTTGCTCTAACTAAACACATGATACGTTTGTATGATTAATCATGTATAAAGTGTTCATAAGTCTGTCAGAAATTATTAGCAGATGACACAGGTATCCTGCAAACATACAGAAGGTGAAAGTGTCGCAATAGGAAACCTTTTGAGTGAGGAAGAGATAGAAGTTAAAAAAGCCTGAAGAGAAAGCTTAGGAGACAAGAACAGTATTACAATCCAGGGCTCAGACATGGAAGGAGAGTTAAAGGGATTGATTTTAGAAATGGTATAGAAAATAGAGGAAGTGATTTTATGAACCCTTCAAGGAAGCTTTTGTGTAGTGGAGTTGCTGAGTACAGAGAAGAGATTAAAGAAGCAGAATAGAGCTGACTGAAGGGACTGCAATAGCAACAGATGTATAGAAAGTTCCTCTCTGAATTGGGGTTAAATTTCAAGACATAAGGCACATATCTAGAGAAATTCTCGAGTAAAAGTGAAAAAAAAAAATGTCGATAATGGTGATAATTTGAATACCTTTATGAAGTGGAAGAATATTATTGATCTTCTAAATATAGTCTGCACAAAAGCTTTGATTTTATTTTGAGCACTTCGTGTTGTTAATGCTTAGTTTTTTGTCATAAAATTTCTGAACGCACACAGATTTTCTAGCAAAAACAAAAAAGTGTGACTGTTTTAGTGACCCTTTGAGTGAGTTACCTTTCATTCCATCCAAACGAAAGTCATACTTTACTGAAAAACTCATTAAGTAATAAATGTACCAAAACTAGATACGTTGTATAATATTTCATCGGCATAGTCTGATATAGAAAATAATGCGGAAAAATGTCTGCGAGTATTTTATGGCATTTGAAAATTAATTATTTGGCAATAGTTTTAAAGTATGTAAAACAGTTTCTTAAATTCTTAAGTAGTGATAATTAGACTCTTACAAATTTGTCATTGCTTTAGAAAACTGGCTGCAGGATATTGTTCTAGCTATTCTGCCTCTAGTCATGCCCTCTAGCTCCTAGTTTGAAGCCCATAAAATTGCGTAGAAAATGCATTTCTATCTAAAAAATTATATACAGATTCATTAAGTGGCTTAAATTTTAGCATTTCAAAAAGGAAGAGACCAATGTCATAATCTTGAGTCAGAGATTAATGTTGCCACTCCATCTGTATGATATTTCACATGTAAGGCAGAACTGATGGAATCTGACTTCTGAGTTTAGAATCAATTGGCAAAAGAAGCAAGAAAACAATTTATACACAAATGATGTTTCATTCATTTCCAGAATAAGCAAGGTTTTTTTTTCTCCTCAGTGAAATTATTTTGTTTGGTGGCCTTTAGTTATATGAAGAGTGATGATGGAGATATATGTTACATTGTATTTCCTAAAGAGGAATTTTATAAGTGAACCTGTAGGCATTTAACTACAAAGACAGTTACTCCAGTAAGGATTCTGCCAAAAATAAAAAAATAAATAAAAAGAAAAAGAAGAACATAACTTGTTCTTTGAAAAGATAGGAAAAGATAAAGTTTTAAAATGTAACAGACATGTATGTGTCTATATGTGTGCTAATTTAACACACACTGAAAAAAGAGGGTTAAAATTTTACTTTCTTTCTAGAAAATTACAGTGCATAATAGATATTATTAGTAACAACTATTACTGTAGTCGTTAGACAGCAGTACCTCTTCTGGGTATTAAATATGTGTCATGCAAACAGTTTCAGCAAAATATATCTCCGTTGACACAAAGTGATGGGCTCCCCTCCATGGACAAGGTGATACACTTCCCTTCAACACAAGCAAATAGAGACTGGGAATTTACTTTGTCTCCAATGCTTCCTGGGATGTTTTTTCATCTCAGTAAATATGAAGACACCCTGTTCAGAATGACACACACTGTATTTTTCAAACAAGACCAAAGAAGGATAACTTAGTAATATTCTATCGAATAAGAACAGAAATAGTAGAATGGTCACAAACCATTCGTCATTTACATAGAACTATGGGATATGAAAGCCATTTATTATGACAATTCAGTCCAAAGGAAGCTGGCCTAATGCCTCACCTTCATTGCATTTATATTAAGTATTTGAAAATGCTGCGCACTGTTAAAGCTGTCCTCTGGAAGAGCAGTAAAATCAGCAAACTATGGTTGTTCAGGATCTTGATAGGTGCTTGTGGGATTTGTTTGGCCTGAATAATGCATCTAAAATGGTTCCCACTGTTTTCTCTGACATGGCATGCATGACAAAGATGAAAAGAGATTGGGTAAGGATATTTTCTTGCAACACTCCACTAGTCAGGCTGAATTATCTAGACTGTTATCCA
Source organism: Ibidorhyncha struthersii (assembly GCA_013398815.1). Classification (NCBI taxonomy): domain Eukaryota; kingdom Metazoa; phylum Chordata; class Aves; order Charadriiformes; family Charadriidae; genus Ibidorhyncha; species Ibidorhyncha struthersii. Next base: position 201,794 of record VZSZ01004688.1, on the reverse strand, counting down.
TCAGTGCACACAGTTCTTTTAGAAGTATTGTAAAAGACTGACAACCATTACTACTTCTGAGTAGCTCTGCATTAGTGGAAGAAGAAAACATAATGTTTCAGTTTAAAGTGTCAAATGCTTTCTTCAAGTCAACTATAGTTACAAAGAAGCAGTAATTGTTCATATAAAATTTCCATAACTTAACAGAGGACAGAGGTTTGGCAAGTGCAGTAAGAGACATAAACAGCAACTTGACATTATAAAGCAAATGATAATGCACGACCTATGACAACCTTTTGTAAAACAGAGCAGTGCTGAAGACAAATAAAGTCTACAGTTATTTGTATGAAGCTGATACTGTTCTCTTTTGTCATACAGATGATGAATTAACTGCAAATTAGGAAACAAAGGTATGCAGTCTTGAAGTTTTGAATAGTGAAACAACTAACACATTTTATGTGTCTTCACAGTGCCCAACTTTGTGCCAAGAATACATAGATTAGTATTAATTATTGTCACAATATCACTACCATCAAGTTTTAGATATTCAGAGCTTTTTCATAGCTTATTTTGTTCAATGCATGTATCAATGTATGTGAGCATGAATGCATATGTTGTATGTGTCATGTTTGGAAATAAATAGAGGTACTTTACAAGACCCTTTCCTTTTAATTTACACTGTGAAGGTCAGTAACTTTCCTTTCTTACCTCAACAGAAAAATGTTACCCTTCCAATTACATAAAGCTTATTGTATCTCTCATTACTTGCAGGCATAATATTTAGAAAGAAAAGCTGGTGTTAGTTTCATCCAGTCCTCAGGGAGGTTAAATGAATCACTGTGCACGTTTATCTAACTCTTTACAAAGTAACTTATCCCTTACTGTAGAGGGATCTAATGCTGAGACTTGATTTATAGCTTGATTTTATATTGATAAAGTTAAATAAGATTAATCTTACTATGAATTTATTGCTATTTTAAATAATCTGAGTTTCTAATAATCAACATACTACTCATTAGGGATTTCTGTTTAGTAAACGAAAATTCATTCCTGAATGTTAGATTAATTATATAGAAATTTTACCTACAAAGGCCTGAATACAATGCAATGTTCTCCACAAGTTTAACAAAGCCACGAGCAATCATTTCTCTATTTTTCATTACACAGCTGCGGTGCATTATAAAGATTATAGTTTTTAAATAGTAGACAGTAATGCACAAATGCAAAAATCAGTAACAGACAGAAATAATTTGATATCTTTGATGACTAGTAGCTTTATTTTGTAGTGCTTTCAGAGAAAGCAGTATTTCATGCTTTCAGAGAAAGAGGACATATTTAGAATCCTCTTAAATGATGTTATAAAACTAATAGAAACTAAGAGTATAGGCAAAGAGTATCTAGCAGAGAAGCACAATGTTAACAAAATGCCTAAACTGTACAGCATCTCTTAATATACATTAATTACATGGTTTGAGGTTTTTGTATGTAACTACAAGGTTATACAAGCATTCCGCTCCCTTAAGTAATTTCATTTCCTTGTCAATGCCTTGACTCTAATAGCTACTATTTTTCTTAGTTTAGAAAATGTTCACACGAAAGACATTATGCAAAAATGAACATGTAGAAAAAGAGACAATGTCAAAAGTTACTGTTCCATATTGTCTTATGTTGCAGAATTTAGTGCTAAACTAGTGCCTTTTCCCAAAGGGGTAAAAATTTTTACCAAGAGTACCAGTTGAAGACTTAGGAAAACTGCTCTAAAATACACACATCTTGTAACTTGTCCCTTTACCATGAGTCTGTCTGGGAATAAAATAAAAAGTAGACAATCAACATTTGTTAAAATGAGATCATCATCTTTTCCCATATGATTTTTCTAAATACTTTTACCTTAGGTGACTGAATCAAACATGTTAAGGCAACAAAATGTTACTATATCCACCTTCCTAGGTTTCTTTTATTTCTTTTTCCTCTGTGCAATTAAATAGAGAGTATATTATTGATGCTAAAAAGTAGTAAGAAATTGAGAAAGCTTAGGAAAATACACTAACCTCAATTTTAGCAATTAAATTCGTATCTCTGAAATGTACTTGCAGGGTCAAATACCTTACTACTTAAATATTTTTAAGTCAACAAAGCTATCCCAGCAGGAATTTTAGTCCACTGTATCACTAAGTTCAACAACAAAACTGCCATTGGGTGGACTGCAGACTAAGTCTGCTAAATTATACATGCCAGGGACAGTTTTCTGGCACTGAAATCAGCAGCCATGGGCCAGGTAGAAATCATATATTAAGTTTCAGACTCCAAAGCAAGATGATTACTCTTTCAATCTGCATGGAAGATTTTCTGGGGCATGCTAATTCCCCAGCCATGTCTGAGTTGTGGTCTACATTTGTGTCACTGTGATTCTAAGAATTTAATAATATAGACAATGAGTTCTAGGAATGTTCCCAGGTACTGTTTAAGTCATTAGTAAAGTCCTTGCCCTACAGAGCTATTGCATAGTCACAGGTAGATCACTCAAGTTTTTTTGCCTGAATCTTTGCTGTGGTTAGCTATATATAAAGTAATACTTTTTGGTTTACCTTTTTTTAATAAAAAAAAACATGATAAAAACCAAACAGCATATAATTTGCTGCTTCTTTTGAGAATATGGTGTGTATATTCAGTTACTGTATCTAAGACCTATACAACATTAACTCCATCATGTTAATGCTTGTGTTTCAGGGCTTTTTTTCTGACCTGTAGATTTCTTTACATTGCAATAGTAACAGATATTTGAATAGAGGCACAAATCAGGTGAAGATTTTTAAGGAAAATTAGGAGATCTTAATCCTGTAAACTCACCTTAGAACTGGGATAGTCACTAGTGATACAGTTTCAGCTACTTTTTTGTGCAGTATTTTCCATTTCCTTCTTACCTACTTCTCCCATCTACATCAAGTAAATTACAACTGCAGGTTCAAACAGTCTGCAGCACAATTCAGTTTTAATTTGTGTGACTTTCTAAGTGACAGCGCTTTAAACATTATCTTGACAGCTAAACAGTGAACAAAGTAACTGATGCATAATTCTGAGTGTTATTGATGAACAGATTTTCCTTATATGTTGCAAGTATTTGGGAATAGCCATCAGAAAAAAAAAAAAGGTAAGAATTAGTCAGTGTCTATTTTAATCTACATTAAGCATTCCTTACAAAAATTTTATAGGTTGTGTATCTAAGTTCAAAGCTGAAACTAAATATAATGAGATTCTGGGTTCAGGCTCTCAAACTGCAAGAGATTTTACAGACAAATAATTCTCAGAAAGAGCTTCTCAGCAGCTGCGTAAGTAGTTGTACATTATTCATCAGAACACTAAATGCTCTTTTAGAACTTTGATTCCAAAAATGTACAAACTTCTATCATTTTATTCTCAGCAGTCAGAAAAGAAATTGGTATGGAGAGCCTTAAATTCTTATAGACGTTAATGGAAATCTCCTGCTGATTTCAGTAGTCTTTGGATCAGTCCGCAAGTGTTCTGCTGTCCCCTTACAATTATTTTCTATGGCTCTGAAGTAAGCAGAGGTCCTACTGAGTTTTAGTCACCAAGAAATTGAAGGAACAAATTGAGTACAAACTGCTGAAAATACTGTTTTGATGCTGATCTGTGTGCGCAGACTGAAAATGATATGAACTGTGTGCATCTACAGTTAAAAAAAAAGAAAAAGTATGTCAGTGAAGTGCAGAACTTCACACAGGTCAGTTCAGCCTGATATATCAGGTTATATATCCCTGGATGGTAACTCAAACTGAATCCTATTAGTTTTAATGCTGGCTCCACTGGCATGTCCTATAGAACGTAACTGACAGGAACAGCTTCAGAGTAGCCGGCCCATTGATCCAGTGACTTGGACATGTTTTTCAACTTCTATGTTCTTTGATTTTTAAGACATGTAAAAATGTAAGAGCATCTCTTCAAAGTATTTACATTCCTGGAGTTATCAAAGATGCAGTCTGTGTTATGTATGCCTTTCTACAAAGCTAAATCCAAACGAGAGAAACATATCTGACCTTGGTGTTTCCCGTTACCCTCTTCCTTACCAAAATGGCTGGAAAGCAGAGGACACAGAGGACAGAGTATTAGGCTGAAAGTTCTCAGTAACGAGAGTTGGAAGCCAACTTTTCTTTCATTGACAATTTGATAAAATTCTCAGACTTTGGCAGTTACTGGTGGTATATTGAGGCTAATCTTTTGCTTATTTTTAAAGATCATGAAGGACTGCTATGATTATTCAGTGTGACCTTCTTCCCATTTCTGATCTGTGTTAGCAGGTAATCCTTCTATTGTACAAGAAGCCTGTGGTTTCAAGCAGGCTGAAAGCATCTCCTGCTCCTTCTGTTGAAAGAATTTTAGCCATTCACACAGAAAATACTTGTCTGTCTCAGCAGGAAAAGCTCTGGGCAAGAGACAGGAAGCTGAGAAAAGATAGAATAAACCATTAAAAAAAAATTACTGTAGTTTAAATACGTCAAATTCAGTCATTAACCAATGAGGATAATGAGCAATAACAGAATGCGGAATTTTGCCCCTTATTGTTCAGTATGTGGGATGGTCTGTTCACTTTCACACACAGCTGCTTTGTAAGCAAGCTGGATTTTGGGCTGCAGTTGCTGAAACAAATAGCAGAAATTGGTTTCGGAAAAAAAAAATGTTGGTACTTCCAATAACAGTTTTCTAACCCCCTTCTCTGCCATGTGTGTCTTGATTCACCAGCTTAGTCTTCTTTAATAAGACACAGTGAAGCAAGGAAAAAAGAATCAACAAACTGTATAGTACAGGTTATAATTTTGATCAGTTGTTTAAAAAAACAGTGAAAGTTCACAATGTATATTGTACAGACTGCTTATTGGTTTAGCACTCTTAGAGCTTCAGAGAAGTTTGCATGCAAGACAGACATTTGTTCAGTCATAATTACGTCTGAATTATGTAAATAGTTTAAAATAATCATGTGTGCTGGTTCCACCTGCTTAAAAGCATTATTTGCTGCAAGTCTGTTTTTCAACTCTTTAAATATTAAATTCATTTTCTTTTTCTTAATTGTGTGTGAGGGTATTGGGCTTTATAATATACTATATAATTTAGTCACTGAGAATGATATGTTTGCTTCAAACAGCTGATTATCCTAATTCTACATTTTTGCTTTTCTGATGGTAAAAACAAAACAGCAGATGATATCTAACAAACATCATAACAAATATCAATATTCAGATAACTGGTTACATGTCTTACAAATCTCATAGTGTGAATTTGCTTATCTTGTATTAAGAAATACACTGTCTATAGTATCAGCCATTTAAAGCTCTGGGGAAAAAATGGTTAATGACCTCATCAGATGCATATTTTATTTAATACTAGTATTCCTTTGAGAAACTGTCTTATATATTGTCATGTGTAGAAGTCAAGGCAGATGCAGAGGAGCAAGCATGGTCTTTCTACCAACCCTGTGATGAATCTGAAGAAATTTTTCCAACAACTTTGAGCCCTGTAGTCCTGCTGTCAAAACAAAATCAGTAGTCATATTCTCAGACCAACATATATAAAGATATGAAAGATACACAGAGCTTCAGAAAGTTCATTTCCATCCTCTGCTGTGCAGGGAAGAAAGGAAAAAAATCCACCCCACCCCCTCCCTCCCTCACCAACAGAGTAGCTCCAGGAGCTCTGCATGAAATGTTTCTGCTCCAGGGAAAACAATCTGGCCTCATCATGCCTAGTTGGAAAACGTAATAACTTCCTTTTCTTTGAGGCAATTTCCATAATCCAGCTATCAGTTATTCAAAGAAAGAAACACACATTATGTTGCTGTATAAAACACTGCATGTTTATTAATCAGACAATTCTTTGAAATGAGCCCTTTCGAACATTTACATTTCCCTGTAGTGTCACACTACAGTAGCACTGGAATCCCTGTAATTGCAGAAAACCATTTGATTTCAGCTTCTTTGGCTTAAACAGAAATAAAAATATGTTATTCATGGTAAGCTTTGCTATGATTAAATGCATTTCAGAAGCTGGATATCTTGATATGATCTTGAAAGGTTAAATCATTTCCCCTGGAGTACTCTAATTTTCATATAAATTACATTACCGAGGGCATAAACCCTATCTTCATAGATCTTGGAGACCCCATTAGCTGAATTAGTTGACAATTTAGTGGTATCTCAAAGTAGCTCAATGAATCTATGAATGTCAGTGTTTCTTAAGATAAGGACTGGCTGAATTTCCATGTTAGCAGAGAACCACAAACGATAATGTCATTTGGGATAAAGTATATCAACATATCTTTACTAAGGTTAATGAGTACAAATATGTGTAGTAAAAACCATAGATCATCATAGATCAGCATGATAAGATTTGTTATAACTGAAGGAATATCTGTTGCTTAGTTGGGTGTTTTACATGGATGGCAGAAACAGAAGCACATTCTGATTTGCTTATGTTGTGATTAATGAAAAGCCTGTGTTTAAACAAAGTTTGCAACAGAATTTGTAACCAATATAATTCTTAAAGTGTTCTGCAGATTCCATGACAACAAATGTACATTTCAGAGCTTTAAAAACCTATCCTTCCTTGTTTTGTAATATGCTACTTTTTACGGCCTCAAACAGGTATATCAGACCTGATCGTCCTAAGCAGTACATATACTAACAATAAAAAGATTTTTCCCACCCCAGAGAATTTCATATTTAAGTTCATACACTAGAGCTAGCTGAAAACAGCACAGGAAACAATCCCCATTTCGAAATAAAATGCAGATTTGTTATTAGAATCAGGTCATCTGCTAAGCTACATGAGCCAAAGCTATGCTCAGAATTTCTGTAATAATCGAAGGTTTATGAATCACAATAAAGTATATGCCTGATTTATTTTATTAAAAACAAAGGAACTTCATTATAGACATTCAATCACACCACAATGCTTTGTTAACTCTTCTTTTTCAAGAGCGTTGATAGTACAGATCCTTGTACCTTGAGGTACTAGGGTACTGCACCCGCACAAAGAGATCAAGGCAGGCTATTTGTGACCTCAGTGAGATCAAGTAGATTTTGGTACTTTATGGGCGATACAAGGAGTTACATTACTCTCATTCATTTACTCTCAAACAAGTAGGCAGTCAAGAGTAAAAAAAGAAGGATGTAAATGAGCTTTTCTGTAGACTGTGTTTAGTATGAGTCTTGATAATGTATAAAGTTACATGTTCTGAGTAGAACCTGCATTGAAGAATATACACGCGTAGCAGTGGTTAGCATGGGCGCTTGTTATACATTTCATTACTGACTTACCTCATGCTAGCAAGTTGGAACAGATTCTCCAGAAGTAAAATCCACATCCAAAATATATGCTATTACTAATCGATGGTAGCTTTAATCAGATACATCTTATAAGATCAAACTCTCCTTGTCTGGAAACTGAAAACACCCACCAACTGTTCCAAACCCATTTCCACTGCTATGCATAAGGACACAGGAATTTACAAGCTTCAAAGGCCTTTTTGTGAAAGGTAACCCTGAAATTGTCAATTAAGCCAGGAATAAATATATTATTTTTGCTATTATAAATCCTGTGAGATATTTACTTACTCTTTTAAACCATAGTTTTCTTCAGTTTTATATATTGATTCATTAACTCAACAGTAGCATATTAGACTGCATGGTGTAACGTCCAGGAACAGGTAAATATGATCCAACAAGTCTATTCTTCACTCTCAGTTTAACAAAACTGTGGGATATGGGTAGATGTTTGCTGTATTGATAACAGCTTGAGACATCTATGCTTTTTCTATGGTACCTGTCACAATAACAACCAGGAGTGTTCAGGTAATTCCATTTCAAAGATTAAATAACTAAATAAATTAAACTGCGGCTGACAGATAGAGCTCAGAGGGTTGGGGTTAGTGGTGCAGGGTCTAGTTGTATGTCAGTAACAAGTGGTGTTCCTCAGGGGTCAGTACTGGGTCCAGTCCTATTCAATATATTTATCTGTGACCTGGGTGAAGGGATAGAGTGTACCATCAGCAAGTATGCTGATGACACAAAACTGGGAGGGGTGGCTGACACGCTGGAAGGCTGTGCCACCATACAGCGTGACCTGGACAGACTGGAGAGTTGGGCAGAGAGGAAACTAATGAAATTCAGCAAAGGCAAGTGTAGGGTCCTGCATCTGGGGAAGGAATAACCCCATGCATCAGTACAGGTTAGGGGCTGACCTGCTGGANCCCCTCTACTCTGCCCTGGTGAGGCCGCATCTGGAGTACTGCGTCCAGTTCTGGGCTCCCCAGTTCAAGAAAGAGAGGGAACTGCTGGAGAGGGTCCAGCACAGGGCTACTGAGATGATTAGGGGGTTGGAGCATCTTTTTTACAGGGAAAGGCTTAGGCACTTGGTTCTTTTTAGTCTAGAGAAAAGAAGACTGAGGGGGGATCTTATCAATGCTTATAAATAAAGGGAGGGTGCCAGGTGAACGGGAACAGTCTTTTTTCAGTGGTGTCCAGTGACAAGAGAACAAGAGGTAAGGGGCACAAACCTGAACATAGGAAATTCCATCTAAACACGAGGAGGGACTTCTTTCCTTTGAGGGTGGCAGAGCACTGGAACAGGCTGCCCAGAGAGGTTGTGGAGTCTCTCACACTGGAGACATTCAAAACCCGCCTGGACACCGTTCCTGTGCATCCTGCTCTAGGTGACTCTGCTCCATCAGGGTGGTTGGACTAGATGATCACCAGAGGTCCCTTGTAACCCTGACCATTCTGTGATTCTGTGATTAAAGTGTGCCATACACATTTTAATTTGCAGGCTTTGGATGGACTCTAACTTGGCTAAATACAATGTCAGTAAAATGAGGCTTCTGTTTTGGGAATTGTGAAATCTATCTATCTGGATTTAACTTCCTAAGCTTCTTTCATAATCAAAACCTCCAGAGGTTTGTCTGGTCTTTCAAAGTTATGCAAGAGTACAAGGATCAGATCTGTTAGACATCTCCACATCACCCGTGACTCCAAATCCAGTCAGCCAGCTCTCTTCTGGTTAGACTGTGAAGACCATACTGCAAAAAACTGTTGTGTTGCTGTGCACATACAGCCATGGGTGATGACAATCTGAGTCTTAACTTCTATTCACCTTAACAGGATTCAACCTTCATCCCACTAAAATATCATAACCAGCAGGTATTCTTGGCCAGCAGTTCTTTCATCCTTTCAAAACAAGGACAGAAGATTCTGAGAAACTAACTTTAGCTTAGTTGTTAAATAATTTGTTTTGAACTAGAGAGTAAATCTAGAGTTTTCTGTTTTTTTGTTTATCCAGTCAAAGGCTAAGTAGAATTCATACACATTTGTGAGAGCTGGGATGAGAAACCTCTGTTAAACTTTATAGCTGAATACCCAGTATATATGCCCAGCTGAATGTCTAATATATACAAGACACAGTTGGACTTAGTCACCTCTTTAGTTCACAGAATCATAGAATCATAGAATACTAGGTTGGAAGGGAACTCAAGGATCATCTGGTCCAATATTTCCAAGTGAGCAAATAACTAATGGATGTAGGTGTAAAGGAGATCTGAAAAATGGATGGACTGGATTGTTAACTGAGTCTGAGACAGGCTTTAGACTTAACCAAGGTCAGACTGTATCTAATCTCAGACCGCAGAATAAGCTGCCTTGTGGAATTAACACAGCATTGACGTCCTCTCCTTTAAAAATCAATAACTGGGCTTCACCTCTTCTTCAGCATTCATGTTTGAAAAATGTCTTCTCCTTAGTATGAGATTTATCAGTCTTCTGTATTTCATTGATGCTGCCTATTAGAAATTTATTCTTACAGTGAAAATAATTCAGGCCATCCGTCCTTTTTCTTTAGTGTTTATTACTGCAATATGTACCTATTGCTTCAGTCATTTAAGTTCACAAAGTGGCTAATCAACATTTTAATGTTCCTTTGACGTGCAAAATTCCACCCTGTGGGTTCTTTTTGTTATCCTTTCTTCTGTAATAAAGATGTATTATAGCTTGGGCCAAATTGGCCTCAGGTTTGAAGAAGCAAAACAAATTATCATGTTATTCAAATCACAATGTTGTGTAAAACTGTATATTTTCTTAAAATTAATACAGGATCACTCAAAAAATAATCAAATTATGATTTTGTTGAGATGTTAGGTTTTTTCTTCATTGTTCTGCACAAAATTTAGATTTAGAGAAGGTTCTGCTTAAAGAAACAACTCTCCTTTCTCCTCTTACTTCATTTTTTTTTGTGTAAATATTGCTGTATTGACATCAAAGATGCTCACAACATCTTGATGTAGTTGATGTAGTATGAAGATGCTCTGTAGCCATCCAGAACAATGTCTTCCAGTCTTAGAAGAGTGTTCACGCAAGTGCAAATGAACATAAATAACATTCCTAGTAATATTGAGATATTGCCAGAACTACTTTGTGGGGGGATCAACAACTAATTAATGTTCTTACTGAGAAGCAAAAAAAGAACTTCTGAAAACTGCTACTCAATAATGATTTCAGGTATGGTTCTGATTAAAAGATTAGAGATTAAGAGTTTCACAAAACTATTATTTTATCTAACTTTTTAAAAAATTTGACACAGCAGCTAGTTAAAATAATCTGTCTAAATTTGCACAGCAAAGAATTAAATCAATATTTTTTTCTGCAAAGCTTTCACAAGTTGAAGTGTTTGCTGAAATACTTAAATCAACAGAAAACAACAGCTGTGTATTCACACCAGCATCCATTATCTGGTTGCTGTGGAAGATTATATATGTTTTTCTCTTTGATTCAAAAGTCAGAGGGTGGTTAGATTATTGCAGGAAGAGTTCTGTATGGCTTTTTAGAGACTCCATAGCAACTGTATTCAACTCATGGCACCTGTGCCATGCAAAACTCTTCAACGCTCTACTTCTTTGGATTCAAGGAAAGTGTCATATGAAGTCGTGATGTCATGTAGAGATTATCAAGGGAAAACATGTCTATTATAAACAATTAAATAGTGCATATAGAAGCATCTTGAAAGTTTAGCTACATGGAAATAGTAAAAACCTTATTTTTCTGGAAATAGTAATGAACAATGGCAATGCCTCTCATTATTTTCCCCAAACTGCAAGCATTAAAAAAATTTATTCAGTAATGTGATATTAGAAAAGAGGTCATGTGTACTCTTGTACCCGACAGCATTTCCAAGAGATACTTTTTTTACTTCTTTGTCAAAACTTACAAATTTTGTACTGTTTTCCTCTAAGGAACAACAAAAAATAATCCTACTGACATGATTCCTGTGGAATTTTGACACTATGATAACATCATTTTATAAACACAGTATAATTTTCCTGACTAACACTGGCTGCAGCCAACAATTATCACAAGTGTAGTAAGCATTATTTTTTAAAATATTTTACAGCAGCATATGTGTTTAAGGGCAATCTGGTGATAACTTTACACAAATTCCTTCAGCCTCCTTCTTCCTTTCTTTCTCATTTTTAAAAACGGTTCTATCTTTTCTGTTCATTACAAGATAATATTTTCTGGTTTTAACTTCTGCTTTGTCTGGAATGATAAATTTTCACAGATAATCATGGGAGCAGAAAGAAAATTATTATTTAAAAATATAGTGAAAAAAAGTCTGAGCAAATGACTCTCATAACTGCTCAAAGTTCTGCTACAGAGGCATTGTAGTTTCATTAGTTCTCTAGTTATCAGCTTTTATACTATGTACAATACAAAAATTAAGCAGGAATAATAAGAAAAATGACACATTTCAGGTCAACTTTTTCCTAGCAAAAGTCAACAGAAGGAAAAAAAGCCTTTTTTTTTGCCATTAAAAGACTTGAATAAAGCCATAGCAAACTTTTAATCATACCAAACACTGTTGTCATTGTTTTTATAATTGCTTTAAAATTATTTTTAATGTTAGCAAGAGTCCCAACCACACATGATTCCAGGGTGGCAGCCTCCTGGACTGTAAGATTTAGGACTGTTCAAAGACCCAGGGAACTACAGGCCAGTCAGTCTCACCTCTGTGCCTGGCAAGATCATGGAACAGATCCTCCTGGAAACTACACTAAGGCACAAGGAAAATAAGGAGGTGATTGGTGACAGCCAACATGGTTTCACTAAGGGCAAATTGTGTTGGACAAATTTGGTGGCCTTCTATGGCAGGGTTACAGTGTTGGTGGATAAGGAAAGAGCAACTGACGTTATCTACCTGGACTTGTGCAGTGTTTGACACTGTCCTGCATGACATCCTTGACTCTACATTGGAGAGACATTAATTTGATGGATGGACCACTCTATAGACAAGAAATTGGCTGTTTGGTTGCACTCAAAACGTTGCAGTCAATGGCTCGATGAACAAGTGGCAAACAGTGATGAGTGGCGTTCCTCAGGGATCAGTATTGGGACTGATACTGTTTAACACCTTTTTCAGTGACATGGATGTTGGGATTGAGTACACCATCACCAGGTTTGCCAATGACACCAAGATGTGTGTACTGGTCAACACGGTGGAGGGAAGGGATGCCATCCAGAGGGACCTTGACAAGCTTGAGAGGTGGGTCCATGCAAAACTCATGAAGCTCAGCAAGGCCAAGTGCAAGGTCCTGTATATGGGCTGGGGCAATCTGAAGCACAAATACAGGCTGGGTGGAGAATAGATTGAGAGCAGCCGTGAGAAGAAGGACTTCGGGGTGTTGGATGAGAGCCAACATGAGCCAACAATGTGTGCTCTCAGCCCAGAAAGCCAACCACGTCCCAGGCTGCCTCAAAAGCAGCATGGTCAGCAGGTCAAGGGAAGTGATTCTTCCTCTCTACTTTGCTCTGGTGAGACCTCCCTGAGTCCAGCTCTGGAGCCCCCAACATAAGAAGGACATGAACCTGTTGGAGAGGGTCCAGAGGAGAGACAAAAAGATGATTTGAGAGTTGGAGCACCTCTCCTATGAAGATAGGCTGAGAAAGTTGACATTGTTCAGCCTGGAGAAGAGAAGGCTCCTGGGAGACCTCATAGCCACTTTCCAGTACTTAAAGGGGGCCTACAGGAAAGATGGGGAGGGACTGTGTCAGCGACTGTAGTGATAGGAAGAGGGGTAATGGTTTTAAACTGAAAAAGGGTGGATTTAGATTAGATATTAGGAAGAAATTCTTTACTGTGAGGGTGGTGAGACACTGGAACAGGTTGCCCAGAAAAGTTGTTGAGGCCCCATCCCTGGAAATGTTCAAGGCCAGGTTGGATGAGGCTTTGAGTAACCTGGTCTAGTGGGGGGTGTCCCTGCCCAGGACAGGGAGTTTGGAACTAGATGATCTTTAGGGCCCCTTCCATCCCAAACCATCCTATGATTCTATGACTCTATGAAGATTTACATAAAGAAGTCCTCTATATGACCTATTGTTAGGGGATATAAGACACAGCAAGTGTCTCAAAAGAGTATCACACACCTAAAAAGAGGGTGAACTGTAAATACAGTTCACAAACAGAGACAAAAACTCAGCTTCTTCATTATGATATTTGGATAGGCTGATTGAGTAGGGAAACATAGCAATGTTGATCTCTGCATTTCTTTTTTACTCAGCTTTTCAATAGCCATGAATGTGACTCCCCTAGCAGCCCCTGAGCCAGCTTATTCACATGAGATAGCCCCCAGCAGAGCACCTATGCAAACTCCATGTAGCTCATGAGGTATGTCTTGGTTATGCCAGTGTTAAGTCCCCTGCAAATACTGAATAAAAATAACTTTGACAGAAAGAAACTACAGGTATTTATTTATTCAATGTGTATTTCTGGTAGTGCCCTAAAAATAGGAGACAATTCATGAAAAAATAAAAGTTCAATTCAGAAGTCAGTGAGTGTCAATATTACTAGTACTAATACAAATATTTTTGTCTCTCAAGTTCTCTTTGATGCTATAGCACATTTTCCCCCTTCTGAAACATGAATGATTAGTTACTTGAGTAAACGCAGACTTCAGCTAAGATTTACTGAAAACACACTACCATAAGTTCTGAGGATACAAAACCATTCTGTAAGAAAATGGGTGAATATTACCAACATTTTATTCTTTTATTGTACTTTCTGTGATTTCCTCATTTCTTCATCTGCATATTCCTCAGTTATTCTCAGTGCCCAATGCAGGTTTTGGAAACATAAAGCAACCTCATTAATTAGTCAGTTACTTTATGCTTAATAATATCTTGGGTTGAAAACATCTACCATTTTAGAATTGGATCCTTAATTGAACATCTTTTTTAGTAGCTTAATCAGACTAACCACACATGAAGAAATAAATGATGCTTTATTACCACTCGTTTTGGAGCCACACAGCACTCCACTGTATGCATAAAATGTATTTCCAAAATCTGCTTTTCACAGATTTTTAACCTTTACAAAATCTGATGTTATGTCAAATTCTGTCACTCTTGAAATTTTCTTTTCTTGCTCTGACAGATCTTACCTGCTTATCCAGAGTTATACTGAAATATATTTAGGTGATCTGAGAGAAAGAACTGCAGAAATGTTGTTTTCAAAGAAAAGATAATGCTCAGAACTTCTTGGTTTAATTCAATTGTTTAGAGTTAGAGCTTTTACTAAACAGTATTACAGACAAACTCTTATACCACCAACCAGTGATGCATTTAGAAAATGGGAACATTTAGCATTATGACAGGGTTTAACATTCAGAAAAGGAAATATTTTCTCATGTAAAGGCTGTAAGCCCCAATACCTTTATTTCTTGTCTAGCTTATTCTGTACACAAAGTGGGTGCTCTGCTGAATACCAATTGTTTTTCTTCTCTATCACCTCTCCTTGGGTGCAACTTGTGTACTTTTCACTTCTGATGTTATCAAGTGCTAAAAGGCAGACTTTCAGTCTTATAAGTATTAAGCCATATATCTTTGCATCAAGGTTCAAATATGAATGAGTGTCAACTAGGTAGCAGAAATATATAGTCTGGGATGGAAAATATGAAGGTAAAGAACAAGTCTCAATTTGTTTCAAAGTTCTGATTAGGGATAAATAATTGAAACATTTATGCCTTTACCGATTATAGCAGGAGAACCATTAATAGAATTACCAAACAGAAGCAGACATGAATAGGACTGTCACGGAAAACATTAAAATTCTCATTGACAAAGTCTCTTATCTGGAAATTTATCTTGTACATACTTCATAAATAATGCATAATCCATGTGTCAAACTTATTCTCACATTCTTATACACTTTCCAAAGGAAAACACTGTCAAGTAGTTCCACAGTAGGAATTAAGCTTTTTACTGTTTTGAAAACCAAAATATAGATTTCTTAATCATTGCTTAGCATCTTTCAAGCCCTGGGTGTCTGAAATACGTAGTTATCTACATTTCTAATATTGTGTTTCTAGAAATTGCTTGCACATCCAAAAATGCTTCAGATTTGACTATGTTGAGCCTAATTCGTTCCAAATCTTTGTGTTAGGCATCTCAAAGGTGCAGTTGCTTCACATTTTCTCATTGAATACATCCATGTTAGAAAACATAGTGATGTTCCACTGTATCTGATTGCTCTGCAATTGCTATGTGTCCATTGGAAACTTCAAGGTTGTATGGAAGGAGAGAGCACCTGCTGTCCTTTAATGGTATCTCGTCAAGGACTTTCTCAATTGAAAAAGAGGATAAGGGGAAAAGGAGGAAGTCATAAACAAGAACATACAGAGGCACAAACCTGACTGACAAACAATAAGGGAGACAGGAACAAGAACCAAGCCTGGTCAGTCACACTGACTGATAAGGCTATGCAGAGTGTTGGAATGTTTATTTCAGTAAGGTGTTCTGATTGAGGACCTTGTCAAATGGAATACTAAGGAAAAGAGTGAAGCAAGAAACAAAATATACAGTCACAAACCTGACACATTAACATGAAATACATGGATGGTCATTATGTCTGTCTGACCAAGCCCTGCACCTAATCACTGAAGTCTGTCCTATCTTTTTATTAATTCTTTTCTTAGCTGTCTTTCTGCGTAACCTCACCATATGTCCCATATGCCTGAGTGCACGTGTGTTTTTGCCAGCAAGAACTACATTGGCCCAAGCAGGGAGTAGGAGACCCATGGGGTAAGTAAGAGGGCCTGGGACCCAGGCAGTGGTATTGGAGAGTTGTCTGTGTGCCTGCACTAGTGACCTTCTGCCTCTGCCAGCCCAAAAGGAGGAGGAGACTTGGTTGCCTGTGCTTGTGTTTTATGAAGTACTGTACATGGGTACTGTTGAAGGCAGCACCTTCTCTGTGCCATTCTGTGTGACCAGCCATGTAAGTGTCTTGTGCGTGTGTCTCTGGGACCTGAGCTCAGCTTCACTACTGGTTGACCCTGCAAAGGGGTAAGCATCAGCTGCATCCCTCAGCTTGTGTCCCTGGGCACCAGGCTGGGCTCCAGGAGCTGGGCAGAAGGGTCCTGAGCTGGGGCTGCCGGAGGAGGCAATCACTCCTTATGTTGCACAGCAGAAATTACTTTATCTCTTTTGACTTGATAGTCTTTTGATACTTAGGTGCTTAAATTTTCCCAAACAGAGGACATCTGAGGAGCAGCAGGTTCCCTGGGCAATTAGCCAGCAAAATGTCACACATAGATCAATGTTTGGGGAATTGCTTTTCTTTGGATTCTGAAAAAAGTGTCAATTTTCAGTTTGATTCTCTTTATTGTAAATGAAATTTTATTTCAAACTCAAGAGGCTGTTCTTGCATGTTCTTGTTTCTTCTCCTACACTACGGCAATCTTTGAAAAATACTAGAATTTGGATGAAGAAGGCTTATTTGAAACTTTTCTTTATTTGATTTGAAATGGATTCAGATAACTTATTATAGGGATTGAGTTTTATGTGATGATGCATTTCTCATAACGTGAGCAATTGAACTAAACGAGGAAAAGTGACTAAATTATTACTGTTTGTCTAAGTGAAAAGAAAAGTTTTGTGTAGGCTTTTTACTCCTTTTCACTCTCTAAGCGTTAAAATGTCATTCATCATAATTTATTTCATGTATTTTTCTAATTAAAATGAACTTACTAAGTTTGGATTTAAATAATACAAAATTTGAGTTCATCAAAAAGGAAAACATGCCTTTAATTGATATTATGCTTTCCTTAAAATTACAGATTCTGACAATGAGTCACACATCTTTTTACAAAACTAAAAGACATCTTGGATGCTGTTATCTTTGGGGAGATAACACTACACTGTGAAAAAATCATGTGTAGATTTTTTAGCCCAGTTCAGTGCAGATCAGCTCTGTGCTTCCTCATCATATGCTGCCTCTTTTATATCAGGAATAATAGTAGAAAAAAATTCAACAAGAAAATACAAGCATATGAAAGGGAAGCATAGTTTTTGTAGTTACAATAAAGACAGAGAGCCAAGACAAAAATGATAATTTTCAGGTATTAAATAAGTGATATACACTAGTTTGGTAACAATCAATATAAAACCTCACAGTAAAAAGGAGATATCAATTAAAAATGTTAAAAAGATACAAAAGACCCATACAGTAAAAAGTAATGCAAATATTTAGGATTTGCTACAAAAAGAGCAAAGCCTAAAGATAAAAGGTAAAGACTGACAGCTGAAGACCAGGAGTTCTTCAGAAGAATAGCTATTGTACTATGAGGCTTAAAACGGGTTCTCAGCCCTGCAGGCTACACTACCACTGAAAGCATCTCCTGATAAATTATATTACTAGGTAAAGCCTATCAGCTTCTTGTCAAGGACACCAAACCCAGCTGGACTCTGTGTTTATGTGTGTGGGGGGGGTGGGGAGAGAGGAAAAAAAAAATATATATATATATAAAGAAAGTTTATATTATGTGTAAAGGCAAAATGCAAAATGTTAATACAATAGCATACTGAGAGGAAAACTGTACATCAGATTGTATGGGAAATAAAAATTAAAAAATATGTTTTAAAAAAGGGAAAGAATTTGAGCTCTTTGTGGTTCTGGAAGATTCTGTACCAACCTTGTTTAGATCTGGAGCTGAAATCATGGAATCATAGAATAATTTAGGTTGGAAAGACCCTTAAGATCATCAAGTCCAACCATAAACCTAACACTGCCAAGTCCACCACTAAACCATGTCCCTACATGCCACTTCTACACGCTTTTTAAATACCTCCAGGGATGGTCACTCAACCACTTCTCTGGGCAACCCGTTCCAATGCCTGACAACCCTTTCAGTGAAGAAATTTTTCCTAATATCCAATCTAAACCTCCCCTGGTGCAATTTAAAGCTGTTTTTTCTTGTCCTATTGCTTTTTACTTGAGAGAAAAGACCGACTCCCACCTCGCTACAACCTCCATTCAGGTAGTTGTAGGGAGCGATCAGGTCTCTCCTCAGCTTTCTCTTCTCCAGACTAAACAACCCCAGTTCCCTCAGCCGTTCCTCATAAGACTTGTGTGCTAGACTGTTCACCAGCTTTGTTGCCCTTCTCTGGACTCTCTCCAGCACCTCAATGTCTCTCTTGTAGTGAGGGGCTCCACAACTGAGCACAATACTCGAGATGCAGTCTCACCAGTGCCAATGGTGACAGAGGGACAACCACTTCCCTAGTCCTGCTGGCCACATTATTTCAGATACAAACCAGGATGCTATTGGCCTTCTTGGCCACCTGGGCACACTGCCAGCTCATATTAAGCCAGCTGTCTATGTACACCCCCAGGTCCTTTTCCACCAGGCAGCTTTCCAGACTGACAGGACTGTAGTTCCCTGGATCTTCCTTCCATCCCTTCTTGTAGGTGAGTGTCACATTTGCTAACTTCCAGTCAACTAGGGCCCCCCTAGTTAGCTAGAATTGCTGATAAATGATAGAAAATGGCTCAGTGAGCGCTTCTGCCAGACCCCTCAGTACCCTTGGGTGGATTCCATCCAGCCCCATACACTTGTGTGTGTCTAAGTGGTGTAGCAGGTTGTTAACCAGTTCTCCTTGGAGTCTGGGGGCTTCTTTCTGCTCCCCATTCCTGTATTCCAGTTCAGGGTGCTGGGTACCCTGAGAACAACTTGTGTTACTATTAAAGACTGAGGCAAAGAAGGCATTAAGTACTTCAGCTTTTTCCTCATCCATTGTCACTGCATTTCCCCCCTGCATCCAATAAAGGATGGAGACTGTCCTTAGACCTCCTTTTGTTGCTAATGTATTTATAGAAACATTTTTTATTGTCTTTTACGGGAGTAGCCAGATAAAGTTCTAGTTGGGCTCTGGCCTTTCTAATTTTCTCCCTGCAAATCACATTTTAGTTTCTGCAAGCCACCTGTCTTACCACCTAAATTCATTTCAACATTTAACTGCAAAGATTATTGCCATTCCTGTAAATAAATAAAATATTTTTATTGATTGTAATCTAGATCTTTCTGAAGTCAGCTTGTATTTAATGAAGACCATACTTAAAAGCTTTCGCGGCCTACAAGTTAAAAGAATATATAAATTCATAGACTCTCTTTTAGTGACATGAAAACAACCCCATGCAGCGCTACAGGCTTGTAGCGGAGTGGCTCAAAAGCTGCCCGGCGGAGAAGGACCTGGGCGTGTTGGTGGACAGCCAGCTGAATATGAGCCGGCAGTGTGCCCAGGTGGCCAAGAAGGCCAACGGCATCCTGGCCTGTTTCAGAAATAGCATGGTGACCAGGACTCGGGAAGTGATTATGCCCCTGTACTCGGCACTGGTGAGACCCCACCTCGAGTACTGTGTTCAGTTCTGGGCCCCTCATTACAAGAAAGACACTGAGGTGCTGGAGCATGTCCAGAGAAGGGCAACGAAGCTGGTGAGGGGTCTGGGGGACAAGTCTGATGCAGAGCAGCTGAGGGAACTGGGGCTGTTTAGCCTGGAGAAGAGGAGGCTGAGGGGAGACCTTATCGCTCTCTACAAGTACCTGAAAGGAGGTTGTAGAGAGATGGGGACTGACCTCTTCTCCCTAGTGACAAGTGATAGGACGAGAGGAAATGGGTTCAAGTTAAGCCAGGGGAGGTTTAGATTGGATATTAGGAAAAAAAATTTCACTGAAAGGGTTATCCAACATCGGAATAGGCTGCCCAGGGAGGTGGTGGATTCACCATCCCTAGAGGTGTTTAAAAAAAGGGTAGACGTAGTACTTGGGGATACGGCTTAGAAGTGGTTTTGTCAGGTTAGGTTAATGGTTGGACTTGATGATCTTAAAGATCCCTTCCAACCTTAACAATTCTATGATTCTATGATTCATGTGCAGGTGGATATCTGCTCCACTGCTAACCTCCACGGGCTGCAGGGGGAGAGCCTGCCTCACCACAGTCTTCACCAAGGGCTGCAGGGGAATCTCTGCTTTGGCACCTGGAGCACCTCCTCATCCTCCTTCTCCACTGACCTTTGTGTCTGCAGAGTTGTTTTTCTCAGTCCTCTCTCCTGTTTGCATTGCCGCAGGTTTTTTCCCCTACCTTAAGCATGTTATCGCAGATGCACTACCATTGCTGACGGGCTCGGCCTTGGCCAGTGGCGGGTCTGTCTTGGAGCCGGCTGGCATTGGCTATATTGGACATAGGGGCAGCTTCTAGCAGCTTCTCACAGAAGCCACCCCTGTAACCCCCTTGCCATGCAAACCTACAGATTGAATGTTCTAGGGTGAGAGCTCTAACTTCCTAGAGAAGGTTGCAGCTGTAAACATATTTGAAGAAACTGCAAAGGAAATTGAACTGTAGGGGTACTTTTTGTCTAGATTTCAGTTCACACATCTGCTGATAGTTTCCTAAATTCAGACACATGAATTTCTGTGGTGAAGCTTGTTAAATCTCTATAAGAATATGTCTATTGCAAGTGTGGGAATAATATAAGTATCTCCTGGAATGCTCATCGGCTTTTTTGAAGATTTCATCAGTATTTCAGATGTTTATATTATCTAAATCTCCATATTTTACTGCCAGATTGCTGCAGGTTTCTGCTCTAGATCCGTAAGAAGAATGACTCGTTCCCAAAGCTGGTCCTAAAGAATGACAACAGAGAAGTCTCTGAAGTTCGACCCAGCCTGACACTAACTGTCCTTTTACACAAATTGCTATTTACTTTATACACCTATATCATTCATGTTTTTAAAGCATCTGTCCTTAAAGCATGAACACAACTTTATGAAAACAAACATTGAACTCTTAAACCTCTTGTGTCTTCATAAACTTCTGGCACCTTCCAGATATCGATCTGTAATCTTCCTAATTGCTTCCTCTGGGAAGTTTTATTGTGGTTCTGAAATATCATTGTTGATTCAAAGAGAATATCTTCCATGATCTTTACTTGTTCAAATAAGAACTAGAGCAGTGTGAATTTGAAAAAAACTTGCTTACTTCTGCTCTTACTCACCTGTAGTATCATGAAAACTGCAGGATAGAGTAAGAACTTTGTTATAGATTACTTTAATACATTCATTTTCAATTTCTCATAATCTTATTGGGACAACCTCTGGTAAAATTAGTGTGCAAGTGATGTATTTTTCTTTTAATGTAGCTCATAGAGTCCTGTTTTGTTTTGGTTTTTCTTCTCTGTCTGTTCTGAGGATTTCCAAGCACAAGCCTTGGCCCTTTGATGGATATCTTTTTCAAGTAGTTGATAAAAAATGCTTTTGGTGATTGGGAATCCTACAGAATTTCTTGCTTCGAGGAAGAAGCAGTAAAAACTTCTCTGAATCTTTAGAACTTGTTTACTTTGAAGTTAAAGGCCTCAGTAAAAACTTAGAGTAGTAAAGACTTCAGGTTTTCACTATATCAAGAGTGGCCTGACCAACGAGCTAGGAAGCTACAAAGACATTTGACTCTTAGAAAACTATTACTGGCTTGGTTGGAAAGTTCAAGTAGGACTGAGAGTTGCTTACTGTGAAGTCAGTCATGATCAGCTGTCTGTAAGCCACAACTGACTTAATTCCCTGTTTTATCCACAACAGGCTGCATGATCTAACATCCCACACTTTTCTCATTGATAGACTATGGCACACTTCTGTAAGATACAGCTTGAACTTTTGTAACACTTCTCTGATCAGGCTTTCCTTTAGATCTTCAGAAAAGTCTTAGTGGCTGCAAGAACAGTATGTTCATCCTCAACCTTATGACAGGGAAGTGTCAGAGGTATTTGAAGTGCCCAGACTATACAATAAGTTGTGCTTTTTTGAAGCTACTCGGATTATTAGGGAGTTGATCCTGGTAAAAGCAGGTGTGCAGTACACAGAAGGAAAAGAGAAAGGAACAGAACAAGGACACAGATATTTTAAAATTTCTGGAGAAAAAAAAAAGTAGTAATTTTGTGATGCTGTGAAACACTTCAGAAATCCTTAAGCTCTGGTGATCACAGCACATAGTCCGACAGCAGCCTGCTCCAGTGCTGCTTCATGACAAACAGTGATAAGCACAAAAGCCATACCTCTGTTTACTGTGTATTGAACCTACTCATTTGAGATCTCACCTGCCAGTGTACAATGTGCAAGAGGGCAGAACAGAAAGGACTTTCAAGCAGGAAAATCTTATGTTTAATTTTCTGTCAGGGAGATTCTGTAGTCAATTTTCTTTTCTTGCTTTTAGCCTAGCAACAGCATCCTGTACTACAAAAGGATTCCAGAAAATGTACTCTAAATAATGCAAACTCAAGGGCAAGAACAGAGAGGTGTGCATTTCTCTCATTTAATGGGATTATAACAAAAGCAGGCCTACATGTTTATTCTCAGTGTTGCATTTTCAAGATTGTTATTATTTCAGCACTTTAAACTGGGCAAAGCACTACATAAACAATAAAAGAAACTCAATTTATACCTTGAGGTAAAAATGAAAGGTAAAATGGATTATGTAACCTTATGAAAGGATATATATAATCAACAAAAAGTCCCATTGATTAAAAATGGGTTTACACTCAGTCTTCACGTAGCATGACTAACACATGACATACCTCAGTGCCTATATAAATATTTATAAAACAAAGATAAGAGAAACATTGCAAGAGGGATGAAGAAGAGAGATATGGTGAGAAAGGAAAGGTCCTGGGGAAAGAAATTTTACCTCTATACTGAAAAAAGTCATTAAAATACTTTTTTTCATACCTTCAGTGACCTGAAAAGAGATAAGCAAAAATGAGAGAGAAATCACCAATTTTAATACACACCTGCTGAACAGGTTTGATCTCCCAGAATAAATTAGATACCTAACATTTTTATCACCTACACCTTTAAGTCATCCTAGAAACAGATTCTGACTATCTCCTCAGTAACAGCTTAAACCATTTCCAATCCGTTTGCTTAAAGTGTAACTCCTCGCTGACCAGAAGTACAGACTTAAATTAACAACTTATTCTTATTTGAAAACTTGAAGGTCAAGGAAAGGTCTGTAATTTTTTTTATTACAAATTTTTCTGTCCCCTGTAATTTGATAACAGCTTACCAGTAAAGTTGTGTGAAAATTCCAAAACAAAGTCCAAGGGAGAGGTGAATCTATCCCCTTACAGCGAGTGAGGAGTCTGCTCAGAACGGTTCATATTCATATCCTTAAAGAAATGGCACTCTGAAGCAGTAACCATCTCATTTCATTTCACAGAAAAACAAAATCAAAGTCACATCCTTATTCTGAACCCTCAGAAAGTTATGTCTGGAGTATCTCAGCATTTTCAGGGATTATTTACCAAAGAATCATTTAGATAAAGAGTTAATTTTCTATCTAAATGTTCATGGCTGCCCATTGTAAAATATTGCAATATCTCCCCAAATATCATGACAATAAATTTCCATCAAAAAATATATATTTGCCTAATGAAAAACTGAAGTAAAAAGAAATCTTTTTTAATAACATACCTTAGATATAAAGACAAGAAAAACAAGAAAAGAATCCCCCATTCAGCTCTTAGGTCAACTACTAAAATAGCCAACTGAGCTACTGGGTGTAATTTATCTGATTTTCAAAGTATGAAGTGAATATTTTTTCCTACAAATTACAATTTAAATGACAATTGAAAGTGCAGGTCATTTTTCCAAATTTTATGATGTTTTAAATATAATTGAAACACCTTCTGAAATAATAAAGCTACTTTAAAAATTATTCTATGATTTCAAGAAGAAACACCTTTAAAAAATATGAAGTTAATGTCAAATCTATTTTCAGTCCTGCAATATGAGCTATCACAGGAGTGCTACATAACACAAGATGCTTTCACATTCTCAAAACTTGAAGCTGTTTCACTTTTTATAAACTACATATTTGGTGGTCCTGAATAGAGCTTGACTCCCAGTAATTAAGGCTTTCATTTGTCATGTGGGAGGCTAAGTATCAAGACCTTGTTCTAATTAGTAGTCAATTACTTATGCAAAGTGAATCATCTCTATCAGGAGTAACACCTTAGCAGGAATAGCAAATACACCGGTAGTGATCTGGACATGGAAGGATGGTAAAACAAGAAACTCAATCATTTTCTTCCTCATCCCAAAATTATCTAAAACTTAAACCAGCCTTGAGATATTCTTTTCCCTCTCTTTCTATGTTAACCCAAATTCTACTTCTGGGCTTAATAAATACAATATGATATGTTCTTACAAAATGTTTCCATTTCTACTGTATCATATAGCATCATCCTTTTAAAAAATAAAAGTGAACTTCCCAGGAAGTACCACTTCCCACTACAGCCTCTACAGAAATGCAATAATATGTCTCCACAAATATAAAACCATCTATCTAGACTGGAACTATGGTACTTCCAGGTTTCCCTTCTTTTCAGAAATGCTGTCTGGGTAGACTTTAAGGATTCTATGAAACTTGCCCAGAATTTACAGCATTTACAGATTTGATTTCTCTTCAGGCTGGTATTATTCTGCTGCAGGTCATTTAACTGCTACAGCTTTTCAAATGTTCATACGTCCTTGACATGAGGGCAGAATTTTAACATATCCTGGAAACTTCTTTAAGCTTAAAATGGATGCACACTACGTACACAGCCAGTCTGATGTCTCTCATAATCACAATTACTGTGCATATTTATGTGTAACTTCTCTACAGCAAACCTGTCCGTAGCTCTGCCAGAAATCAGAACATGACCATGCTATTCTTGGACAAGGATTACAGGACAAGGTAATACCCATACAATTTGTGCCACTCCATCATTAACAGCATTTTTAATCAGTTAATTATTTTGTAAGAACATAGAAACATAGTATAGTTTGGGTTGGAAGGGACCTGTAAAGTTCACCTAGTCCAACCTCCACTGCAATGAGCAGGGACATCTTCAACTAGATCAAGTTACTCAGAAACCCATCCAACCTGACCTTGAATGTTTCCACGGATAGGGCATCTATCACCTTTCTGGGTAATCTCTTCCTGTGTCTCACCACCCTCATGGTAAAAAAAGTCTTCCTTCTGTCTAGTCTAAATCTATCCTCTTTTAGTTTAAAACCATTGCCCCTTGTCCTATTGCTATAGACCTTACTAAAAGATATGTCCCCATTTTTCTTATAAGCTCCCTTTAATTACTGAAACACCCCAATAATGTCTTCCTGGAGCCTTCTCTCCTCCAGGCTGAACAACCCCAACTCTCTCAGCCTCTCTTCATAGGAGAATTGCCCTCTGATAGCAGCCCTCCTCTGGACTTGCTCTAACAGGTCCATGTCCTTCTTGTGCTGAGGACTCCAGAGCTGGACTCAGTATTCCAGGTGGGGTCTCACCAGAGCAGAGGGGTAGAATCACCTCCCTTGGTCTGCTGGCTACGCTTCTTTTGATGGAGCCAAGGATACCATTGGCTTTTTGGGCTGCGAGCTCACATTGCCAGCACATGTCCAGCTTTTCATCCATCAGTGCCCCCAAGCCCTTCTCGGCAGGGCTGCTCTCAATCCCTTCATCCCCCAGCCTGTATTGATACCAAGGGTTGCCCTGACCCACGTGTAGGACTCTGCACTTGGCCTTGCTGAACCTCATGAGGTTCAGATGGGCCCACTTCTAGAGCTTGTCCAGGTCCATCTGGATGGCACTCTGTCCCTCAGGCATGTCAACCGCACCCCTCAGCTTGGTGTCATCTCCAAACTTGCTGAGGGTGTCCTCAAACCCAACATCCATGTCACTGAAAAAGGTGTTAAACAGCACCGGTCCAAATATGGACCCCTTGTCACCAATCTCCATCTAGTCATTGAGCCATTGACCACTACCCCCCGGACGCAACCATTCTACAAATCCGTTGAACATTCCACCCATCAAATCCATATCTGTCCAATTTAGGCAGAAGTATGTTGTGTGGAACTATGTCATGTTCCCTTTTAGTTGACTTCTGAAGACTGAAACTCTTTAAGTTGTAAAGCATCCCCTGAGAGACTTTTAAGACTATGGAAAATTATTTAAGTAATAGTAAGTTTGAAGTAGTTCATTTTGGTGGAAAACTGCTGAACTACCTTTTTTTCTTTTAAATTGTTGAAAGTTTTTTTAATAATTGGTGGATCACTATAGAAGCCATGTCAGAGAGCGTTGGTGAAGTCACAAAAATAGTGGTTTGAAAATGTATTTGGTGCAAGGCTTGATGGCAGTTTGTATCATGGGTAACCAGTGAAGATAATTAAGACAAAGAAAACCCCAGTAGTGAGCCAGATAAACCTTTCTTCTCAACTAAAATTTAAAATCTTTGGAGTAAAGCTTAGTTTTATAGTTTATCAGTGCTGATACTGTTACTACAATACGGTGTGTGTAAGTCTTTTGACAGTGTCAGAAACTGAAAGGTAGCCCTGTCAGTACAACATCTGCATAATAAGGTGTACATTCTTACAAGCTAATTCTGGTAGACTTACAGTCAACAGTGTACAGGGAGAGAAATACCTTTCCAAACAGTAAATCAGAGGATATGAGTTAGGAGCCTGTTTTTTTCATTTATTTATACAGACATTCTAACATAGGATGCCAAAGACTGGCAGCGTTATTACAGCCATCAAATTATGCTTATTTGTTTTAAAACCTTAATTTTAGGAAGTATGTGGAAAATGGTAGGCAAAATTGCTGCATATTAAGAAAGGGCTTTGAGAGCTCAGTCCATATTCCCATACAGGACCTACTCTTTGTATAAAATTAAGTCTTTGATTTTCTGGTGTTTCGTTTAGCATTTCCCCCAGTATATCTTGTTCTTTTTTCATTACTAAAATTCAGGCATAGGATATTTTATAGATCTCATTTATATAGGAAAGGAATCGTTTGCCAGGTAGGAACAGATTTTCACAGTATTAGATTTTGATAATAGGTGTATTTAGAACAGCCTGTAAATTGTTGTAACTCAAGAAAAAGCTCAAGTTTCACTGACAAGTACTCCTCCCACAAATTCTAAAAAAAAGTTTAAAAATGATCCCTCCTTTGGAGACCACCAGACATGCTTAAGATCTTTTCTCATGCAATTTTCTGGCCAAGTTCTGGCCTAAATTTATATTCTTGATGAGACAGTTATCAAGGATGAATGAGATTTTGAGAGGAAGGGCACTTATGCTGTGCAAAGAATAAGAAAACTCCTAAATCATTGACTTAGAAGTCATATTTCCTGATATCCTGTCTGGAACTATAAATACAACTATATCAGATTAAGAAAAAGGAAGGCACACACTTGCCTCTGATCATGGTTTTCCTCTGAGCTGTATTCTGAAAAGGAAATAATATAAAAGGAACATACTCACTTATTTAGGGGTTATAGTATTTGATACTAACTATTTTAATATTTTGGGTGTTTTTCAGTTATTTTTATTCTACACTTCATGATAATGTTTAAGATTATAAAATACCTGCTATGTGTTCAAGAAATATTAATGATATTCAGAATGATTGTGTACAGAGAGTTTTGCTAATGGCAATAGTAAAAATGTTAATAAAGGGAAGAATTAATAGGTCACTGACTGAGTCACACATGCATTTGCAGAAGTAATGCAAACACACGTTCCTTTAATAAAGCATTAAGATTCTGATTTAAATAAATTTATACTGAGCTTCTATGAACATCACAAGTTCCTGGCATAATTCACAAATATATATTTTAAACTTTCTACTGTATATTATTGATTCTGTGTAGGATAATAGTTGCTACAGGAAGATGTGGTCTGTTAAATAATTGTAAAATTGAATTAATGATGTTGAATAGTGTAGCTGCTCTTGGAGCTATTTTTATCAGAATGTATATGTGAGTAGCTTTTAATTTCAGATCCAGACAGTTGTACAATGAGTTATTGGCAGAATCAGGACATGAAGTTATACAGCTTATCCTTTGTAGGAGGAATTTTCAGTGGATTTAAGCAAGCACTGCAGCTTCTAACCACATAGAAGGCATTTTTGGTGGACGAATACAAGCTTAAGCATCCTTGTACTACATTGATTGGTTTCAAGAAGGTCAATGCAGCAAAGCAGTTTCATGTTAACAATTAGAAGATGAAAGTGTGAATAACTGGAGAATCTAAACCAGTACAGAGTAGTTTAAAGGGGTAAAATACTATACCTTTCTGGGGTCTTAACCAATTACTTTTTATTGAACAAGGGGAGAAAAAATAGGAAATTATAATTTTTATCATCTTTATACCAGAGGAAGTTAGGACCAATTAGCAATTACCTGCCTGTAAATTATCATGAAGTCTGTGATAGAGGATGGAACTAAACCCAGACTGATTATGTCCTAGTTTAGTGCATTAATCAGTCATTTCTACAGCAACTCCCCAAAATTATTTTCACCCCAAAAGTCTCCCTCATTTTATAAATAGAAATCATCATTTGGACAATTACTACTCTCTTAAACCAGTGAGCACGACGGAGCAGAGAGATAGCAAAGCCATTGGGGAAATAGATGTCACTGCTAAGCAAAGTATGTAACAGTTTTCAAATCCTAGTGCGGTGATCAGACAGCTCCAAAACTCCAGCAATAGTTGCTGCTGAGAAAGCACCAATTAGTGCTTTTCGAACTCAACTGACCATTGACAATAAAATTTAAAAATGAATTTCTGTTGGAGAGACATGAGAATGGGTATCTTCCAGAGGGACAGCACTGTAGGGCATAAGCAATCTAGGTCAAAAGGGGAAGTGCAAAGTCCTGCTCCTGGGGCAGAACATCCCCATTCACCAGTACATGCTGGGGGTGGACCAGTTGGAAAGCAGCTTTGCAGAAAAGGACCTCAGGGTCCTAGTGGATGTCAAGTTGGTCACAAGCCAGGAATGTGCCCTTGTGATAAAGAAGGTTAATGGTATCCTGTGATACATTAGGAGGATTGTTGCCAACAGGTAAAGGGAGGTGATCCTTCCCCTCTGTTCAGCACTGGTGAGGCCACACCTGAAGCACCATGTCCAGCTCTGGGCTCTTCAGTACAAGAGAGACATGAACATACTGAAAAGAGTCCAGCCATGAAGGGCCACAAAGATCATTAAGGGATTGGAACATCTCTCATATGAGAATAGGCTGAGAAAGCTGAGAATGTTTAGCCTGGAGAAGAGAAGGCTCAAGGGGGAAACTTGTTAATGTATATAAATGCCTGAAGAGAGGGTGCAAAGAAGACAGAGTTGGGCTCTTTTCAGTGGAACTCAGTGACAGGACAAGAAGCAATCGGCACAAACTGAAAAGCAGGATATTCCGTCTGAACATCAGTAAACGCTTTTTTACTGTGGGGGTGATTGAGCAGTGGTACAGGTTGCCCAGAGAAGTCGTGGAGTCTCCGTCACTGGAGATATTTAAAAGCCATGTCGACGTGGTCCTGGGCAGCCTGCTGTAGGTAGCCCTGCTGAAGAAGGGACATTAGAGCAGATGACTTCTAGAGGTCCCTTCCAACCTCAACCATTCTGTGATTCTGTGGATTAGGTTAACTGATGATTTTTACTGGGACTAAGGTGAGAAAAGCAAAAAACATATCAGAGTCCTGTATTTCATTAATATGGGAAAAACACAGTTTACAGCAATGAGTAGGAATATGAACACTAATGGTCAAATAGACTCCTCAGGAACATGTTAAGCAGGAGCATATCCTCACCATTTATTTGTGGGTATGAAGGATGCTGGAGCAGAAACTAATTTTTTATATTTTCAAAAATGCCCTGAAACTGCAATTCTATATAAACCCAAGGGACAGTTTAAGATACGGCAAGATCATTCTGACGTTCCTACCAGCAGGTTTGCTGTTGCTGTAACCAGCACTTCTCAGAAACAATGCGGGAGACAGTCTTGCTATGATAGATCAATCTCCATTTTACTTGAGCAGGTTCAGGTTTCCCTTAGCTGTGGAGAGCTCTATGCTCAGTTGGGCTCATGTCAGTTCAGCAACTTAGGTACTAAGTTGGCTTCAGACTCCTAGATATATACAAATTTCACCCCAAATACATGCAAATTTCACCCCAGATGATACTCTTTAAACTAAACTCATAACTGTCATCCAATTTCCTCACAAGACTCTTTTGCCAGATATTTCATGACAGAAATTCATTGACTGTTCCAAGGAACTGTTTTTATCTTAATAAGTTTATGTTAGCTAACCTGTAGTATCCTATTCCACATAATGGTTTTCAGGAGGGACTGATCTTGCCTAAGAGTTTAGGCAATTCTTTATTTGTCTATTAGGAAATATGCTTGTCCATTTAATCTGGGAGCAGATTTTATCATGATAACTACAGGAACAACATCTAAAATAAGCCCTTAACGTTACTCTAAATCTGATATCCTCTTATAACTACTTTCCTGCATATGTAGTTTTCTTACACGGAAAAAAAAGCATTGAAAGAAGATATGGATTTCAATGTGTTGTGAATGTAGGCATCTGTGCAACTGACTGGAATCTTGAAAATGGTTTAAATCAATCTGAAGACGAAGAAAGGGTGTGTGTCAAATTCTGCTGCTTTGTAATGTTACCTATACAATTGCTACAGAGATGAACTGCAGAAGGCCAATGTTTGCGGCAACAAACGGGATCTTACCAGTTTTTAAAAAACATTTTGAAAGCAAGTTTAGCTTGATGAGACATATGAAAAGAATGAAGAAGAATGTTATAATGAAGAAATCTTATTCTACCTCTGACCAAGGTACGTGTCATAGACAGAGAATTTAGTACTTTATGAAGCCAGTTTTATATACCTTAAAGAAGCAAGACTGCCACAAGAAGTTTGTTTTATTGCTTGTCAGCTCATTTTAAAAGAGAATGCCTTGTTAGAAAAATCACTAAAGTTTAACCTTTTCATCTCTGACCCCTATATTCATGTTCATATCTGTCGAGTGACACAAAACACTTTTACTGTTTTTCATTCCTGCTAATGCTTCAGAGCATAGCTATATATGAACAAACTGTATTATAATCTACCATGGTCATTGCAAACACAAATGCTAAATAAGGAGTTTAATGTACTGTAAAAGAAGACTTCTGTATTCAGAGAAAGTTGGAACTCTATATACCACTTTTAGAGGGTATTTTTTCAGGTTTCCTGGCATATAGGAAGGACACCCCCTTAGGTTAAGCGACTTTCTCTTTTGCAGTTGTACTCTGTGGACTAACACAGAAGTAAATCTGGCATGCAAACAAATAGGAAAGTAGAATAGGAAATCCTCTGATGTTGTTATCCCCACATGTACAAAGCCCACTATGGGAACCACATGTCACTTAAAATTCATAACACCTCAGTGATACTTGATCCTGGCCTTATAAATGCTGCCCTTACAGCTTTGTCTGCCTCATGCCTAAGATATCCATATAACGAAGGTGAGAGAAAAGGATGGTGTCACACTAAAACCAGCTTTTCTGTGTTAGATGAGAATGATTTCTTCCTCACTATATCACACAGGTGATTTTCTTAGCATAATCCATAGGAAGTATTTATACTTTCAGATGAATGTCTGAACTGCTGCATTGCTGAATCCCTGGCTTTGCCTGTCAATTGCTGCTTAGAATTATAGGGCAGATATTTCTTCATGGATATGCAATGCTAGAAGCTGCAGCATATTTTTTCATCACTGTGCACCATATATAATAATTTCCATAAAATTAAAATGGCTAGTAATTACTGACAAAAATATGTACTCATTTCAAGCTCCCTTTTCACAGTATAAACCATTACGAATTAGTGGAGCAGTAAGAGAAACACTGTCCTTTGTATAAAATTTATATGAGTAATCAGTTGATATTTTTTTTAAATTCATGTATATTTTGACCCTGAACCACAGTCATTAGTAATGAAAATCTTAAAAGCAAATTCAGCTTATCCTAACAATGAACATATTTTTATCTGAAGGAGCAGTAAAAGAAGACTAAGCTGTATGTCTCTGATCCCTGCTGTTTTATGATTTTTAAAACTTTACTAATGCATTAAAATTTCAAACAATTGCTTTAATTGTGTGAGTAGTAACCGCTGAGCAGTTCCTTTTGATAAAACTTCTTCATTACATTCTAGTCAGTATTTAACAAAAGCAAAGTTCACGACTAATGGCTGCATAGTCACACATCTCTTTGTTTTAAACTGTTTTTCCCTGAATACAAACAACCTTTAATTTTCATCTCTAGATAAAATTAAAAATCTCCCTCAGACCTTTCAAGTAAGGTGTTTTGCTAGTTTACAAAACTAATTAATATAATAATCCTTTGTATTTATGTATGGAATAAGGGGTGGAATGTCCTGGTTTGAGGTAAAACAGGACCAATTTTGTTCAGTAACTTTGCTTCTTAGCTGGGCCTCTTCTAACTGCTGAAATTAACAGCATATTGTGCAGACAGTGTTCGCTCTCTCAGAGTGATAAGACCAATGTTATGGCTGATGTCCAGACGTGGTATGCGGAGAGGCTCTTGCTTATACTTATCGCTATAACACCCAAGGCCAACCAACTTGGTTATTTGCCACATTGGAGTGTTGGAAGCAGAAAAACACAGTGGGGTCCCACCTGCAGGGAGGAGCGGACAGGACAGGTGACCCAAAACTGACCAACAGGGTATTCCATCCCATCCGCATCATGCTCAGTATAAAAGCCCTCTGAGGGATCAAAGGGCAAAAGCAAGGAGTGGGAGCAGGAAGCTGGGGAGCAGGGAGCACTGGCTCTGGCTCCCTCTCTCTTCCTTCAATGGCCGACATCTGAGGAGGACTGTTCGTCTGCCGTTGGTCCCGATCCTGCCTGCAGATCCGGAATCCAGTTCCCGTCCGTCACTGAGTCCAGCCTGGGACTGCCCCAGTGCCAGCCGGTGTCGTGATTGTCATCCTGGGAGCTTGATACGGTTTTGTATATATTTCATTATTTTCTTTTTATTTTATTATTAATATTTCATTAAAGTAGTTTAGTTCCTTCTAAACTCATAAGTCTCTTTTTCCTCCTCTGCCTCTCTCTTCAAAGAGGGGTAGAGGGGAGCATCTGTCGGTCCCATCTGGGGTCCCCCACGTCCCCAGTGGGATTTGGCCTAAACCACGACAGCGAC
Source organism: Ibidorhyncha struthersii (assembly GCA_013398815.1). Lineage (NCBI taxonomy): Eukaryota > Metazoa > Chordata > Aves > Charadriiformes > Charadriidae > Ibidorhyncha > Ibidorhyncha struthersii. Next base: position 168,412 of record VZSZ01004688.1, on the reverse strand, counting down.
TTTAATCTCAGTGTCTCCAAGTCTTTAAAGAATATTCCTTAGATTTTTATAAGACCCTTGTAAAGGAGGTGATTTCTGGGTCAAATCTGCTTGTGCAGCTACACAGCTCATGGGAGTTCATTCATTTTAACAGTCTGTGCAATCACAGAAGCTGCCCTGTAATTGGAGAGGCTGTGCCTAACACAGAAACAGAAGCTAATTCTAGGCAACCCCTGTAACTGATAACAACTAAGAAAAAAAAAGAACAAACCCAAAACAAAACTCAAAACCTCCCACAGGAAAGTGCAGCTTTTTACATTCCCCTGTTTCTTAGTGATAGGCCAATTCTCCCCATCTTCCTGTTAAATGCTTGAGGAAGATTCTTTAAAAGCATCATCAGACTAAAAGATTCAGTTCAGAAATTACTTGTATAAACTGAACTTGAGCTACTTTTTCCCATTTTAAGCTTACTGAAATTTGCTTATTAATACAAAAGGCATAAGCTGGTGTGATTTGCATACAAAGAAAACAGAAAAAAATATAAAACGTTAGGACCTCCTTTTTACTTCATGTCACCTGTTTTCAGCATCCTCTCAATTGTCCTTCTGTTCATATAGTTTTGATTTTCATTTCTTATTGCCTGGTTCAACAAGTGGGTCCAGAATACGCAAAAATTTCTGAATATTTAACTATTTTTCTTGTGTATTAAATGAAATTTGTACATGAATCTTTGCAAGACTGGACATTAAACTTAGAATAACTGTAAGGAGCATGAAAAGTAAATGCTTTAGAAATTTATAAGTCACCAGGTGAACAGAGGAGCTGAAAATACTTTCTTGCTATTACCAGGAAAAGAGCTGCCTCTGTAATGTTTAGCAGTTTCATTCTTATAGATGTGTTCAGTCTGGTAAAGGAACCAAGCTGTGTGCTATCACTGTAACATCTTTGTGCTTCCATAGTTCCTACAGATTGTGTTAATATCATGTGGGCAGGATGGGTGCAAACAGTTTAGGGGAAAAGTTCATGGAGTTTGATGATGGTTCCTGAACATGCATCAAAAGGAATGTTTTAATATATTCTATAATATGTTCTATATAACACCTCACATGTTGCATACACAGTATATCATCCCATCATATACAGTATATCATCACATATCACGTATATATTATGGAAAGACAGAATCATAGAATCATTTAGATTGGAAAAGACCCTTAAGATCATCGAGTCCAACCATAAACCTAACACTGCCAAGTCTACCACTAAACCATGTCCCTACGTGCCACATCTACACATCTTTTAAATACCTCCAGGGATGGTGACTCAACCACTTCCATTGGCAGCCTGTTCCAATGCTTGACAACCCTTTCTGTGAAGAAATTTTTCCTAATATCCAATCTAAACCTCTCCTGGTGCAACTTGAGGCCATTTCCTCTTGTCCTGTCACTTGTTACTTAGGAGAAGAGACTGACCCCTGCCTCACTATAACCTCCTTTCACGTAGTTGTACGGAGCGATAAGGTCTTCCCTCAGCTTCCTCTTCTCCAGACTAAACAACCCCAGCTCCCTCAGCTGCTCTTCTAGATCCCTCACCAGCTTTGTTGGCCTTCTTTGGACAAACTCCGGAACCTCTATGTCTCTCTTGTAGTGAGGGGCCCAAAATTGAACACAGTACTCAAGGTACGGCCTCACCAGTGCCAAGTACAGGGGGACAATAACTTTCCTAGTCCTGCCGGCCACACTATTTCTGATACAAGCCAGAATGCTATTTGGCATCTTTGCCACCTGGGCACACTGCTGGCTCATGTTCAGCCAGTTGTTGACCAACACCCCCCGGTCCTTTTCCACCAGTCAGCTTTCCAGCCACTCTTCCCCAAGCCTATCAAGATATCTAGATCCCTCAAAAAATTGGCATTTGCTTTAGCTGAATGGAAATTGGAAATATAGGCTATGCATAACTCCATAAGCAACCTTCCAGTCCTCCAAAGCATATTCAGTCACAGCACAGTTGGAAAGCATTTCTTCTGTCAATGTAGACTAAAGAGTCAGAGCAGTACGTGTCAAGTGTCAAAGAACAAAAGCAAAAGCAGCAGCTACAACAGACCAGTGCAGTGATCCTGCTTCTGGATCAACTCCAAGTGCCTTGCTGAGTGGAGCATCAGCAGTTCAACATTTAGTGTTTTTCAAAGCAGGCCTACCTTCATGTTTTGGGGAGTGCTTTACATCTAAGTTCCTTGAAATTTAGAGCCGCTAACTTTTCACAAGTGTTAATACTTTCTCTACCTGCTCTATTAATTATCAGGGTTTTGTTCTTCCTCACACAGCCATATGATCCTCCATGATCCTGCAATGAAATCATCATGTTGACATTTTGACAGTTCACTTATTTCCAAGCAGTAGACGTCTATGTCATAAATATAGTGTTATGATTTGCTGAAGAATAAAGAATAAGCTTTAAGTGGAAAAAGAAAGATCATTTTTATTCGAACACAAATGTCGACAATAGTGGCTGAGAGAAAATAGAACATTATTGGCAAAGACAATTACTTGCAGAACCACTATCATTTTTCTTCCTAACTTTTTATATATATTTCCACAGATACAGATACATATGTACAGACATGAGCATCTGTGTACGTAGATTAGTGTAATCCCTTTATCACCATGTTCCATTTTTCTTGCTTTTTAGCTGATGTTTACTCAAAAGAATAAGATTTTTCAACAAGTAGTTACTGTATAAAAAAACACTCTCAAATTTTCTCACAGATTTGACATTTTAGTATAAAGTCTAAGTCCGAATAGTAAAACGCAGTAGTCCTTTACCTTCACATCATGTTATAGTGTCCATATTGCTTCTGTGGCTATGAAGTACCCCATAGGCCTTCATCTTTCCAGCCCTAATAAATTTGTTAATATTCAGAGATATTTTGTAGATCACAAAAGTAGCAAATTCATATTTCCAGCAGAGTTTCTGGAAAGAGTCATTGACAGTATTTGTAACAATAAGAAGTTTAATAGATTAGTCAGTTTACATTTGAGAGACAAAGAAACACACGTTGCCTACTTGTATATTTCTTCCTTTATGGTTGTTCAAGGAGCAATAAGATTTATAGACTACTGTTACAGGTTGCTTTTTTCATTAGCTGTGACCAATTTTTTTGTCATTATTCAGTCTGAGTCTTTTTCTTTCTTTCTTTTTCTCTCTGTCTTTACGTTTTGTCAGATATTTTTATAATGTTTTCTTAAATGTTATGATAGAACAGCCATTGATTCTTATAGATACTTAATTCACAATATGTAGTATTAGCATTTTGGCTGCCACTAAGTATAGATGATTATAGTGGAATACGAACCACACTAGATGCCAGCATGATTTAGCTGGCGTATTGACTTGGGCTTTGGATCAACTCCCCACAGGGCTGGTGTAATCTCAGTGTAATCAGTGTAATCTCTAATTTTAAATAAAGTTCTACAAATGTCTTGGATTTTCAGCTACATTAGAAAGAAAAAAATAGTTCCCAGATTCCTTCAGCTGGTAAAATTACTGGTATAATACTTCTGCAATATAAACCAGTATCCACACAAAATTTAAGTGCATTTTTCCATTAGACGTAAACTGGAAGGTGTTTTCCCCCTTCAAATCTCTCTTCTGCTTCTTTTCAAAGGGTATCTCTTTCCTATGTTTAAGCAACACTTTTCTTTCTGTGGTAGACCATTTTCTGCAAGATCTGCTGCTTCTAACCCCATGTTTATGAAAAAAAAAATCATAAACTGTCCAATACAGACATTCTTTTTAGAACTGATAATAAAATTCTAACCGAAGTATACATACTGAGAAGACAACTGTAGAGGATTTTCACAGAGCTAAAAATCTGAGATATTTGGAAAATCTTTATCCTCCCATACCTTTAAATCCTTACCAGTTTTGCATTCAAAGGATCTCATTCTGGATATCATAATGGTAGGTAAGAATTTACTTTACTACACATTTTATCGAATGTTTTGTAGATCTGTTGTCCCAGGGAGCTCAATTGGTTCTGGAAAATGTATTTCTTGTTGAGGAACAAGGTCTGTTTTAGATTTGAGACATCTGAATTCTTCCATTTAAACCAAATGTTCAATTTGGTTTGTTTGTGAGAAGTCATTCTTAACTTTGAAATGATACGACATTGCCGTCTGGTTACTTTTGGGTTTTTTTTGAACTGGTAGCATTTTTAGATTTTTAAACTTTGGATTTATTATGCCATATAAATGCTTTTTTACTTACATATTTATTAAACATTGCAAGAAAGTAAACCACCATCTTCATGGTAACTGCAACACTTAGTCGATGTGAAAAGCATGTTGTATTTGTCTGGTTTTCTAATCCGTACTTCAAGAGAATCTTACTCAGAGTTCCAGATTAAATTGGTAGAGTTTAGTAGGTTTTTAATCTATGTAAACCTGAGTAGATTGTTTATTCTTGCCATTCGAAAAATTGTATTTTGGAGGAACTCAATGCATCTTAAGATCAGGTTCTTAAGCTCTTATGTATATTTCATGTCAGTAATCACATCAACAATAATTTTGTCCCTGGTTGAGAATGTAGCAAATAGCATCTAAATGTGTAAAAAAAATGTTTGAGAATGATCCAGATCCTTTATCAAAAAGGAACAGTATGTTTTCAACAACCCCATTTCCCAAAGCAATGACACTCCTCCAAACACTTGTGAACATCAACTGGAAAAAAATAAGAAAAAAAGAAACAGCAACAACAACAAAAAAAAACCACAAACTTCATCCAATAAACCTTAATTTAAAAGTGGTTTCAGGGTATAATCAGAAGCACGATGCCAGTGAAGTATATGTTTATCATATTTGAAGGGAGTAGGAGTAGGAGTACATAGTAGCTTTCTTATGACAGAACAGCTTAACCTGATTGTCTGACTAGCATGTGCCTTTGCAAAAATACATGCAGACTTCACAGTGAAATCAACACAGATGGAATAATATAATCAAGACATTTTTAATTTCTTGAGTCAATTTGGGTTTCATTTCTGTCACCTAGTTTCAAGGATTCTCTTTATCTTTTGGATTGAATCCTGGAATGTCTCTACCTTCTAACATTTCAAAACCAAAACAAATCAATCAGAAACAAACAAACCAACAAAATAGAATTTCCCCCTCCCATCCACTAAGCTACTATCTCTCAGTTGAACGTCTGTCATATGATGCAGCACTGGTAAATGTTATAACCCATTCTGAAAAAAATTCTTTGGAGTCAACTGAAACTTAGGTTAACATTATTTTATATAGCTTCATACTCTATGTTGAAAATATTCAATCAATTTAAAGCGAGGACATTGAAAAAACAGTCATAATTTTTATGATGTCCTGTTGATAATTATCAGTCCTCCAAGAAATGTAAAAGCAAGCTAGGAGTAGATGTTCAATGTTCCACTTAGTTTTCCATACAATGGGGTTTTGAGCGACAAGTTAAAACTCTGAGAAAAGATAAAAGATCTTTTAGAAATCTGAGTGACTAAAATCCACAGTTCAATGAATGGCTTTGGAGTGGGAAACGTTATTTTGATCTGTCCATCTACAATACCCTTCACAGTGAAGTTTTGAACCATGAATAGTACTCTTAATTGCAATGTCAATAATCCTGCAAAATAACAATTACTTTTATTTACAAAATATTTAAGAAGAAATACATTTTTCCACATAAATCCCAGTTGTTAGTAGGTTTAATAGTTCCATGAAAAAGTACAGATTCTCCAAAGATCATCAAAATAAAACTGATAGGCCTGAAAGTTTTAAAGCATTTTACATCAAAACTTTTTTCTGAATAAAGTCACCTAGCATAGTTCCACAGTTATAAAAAAGTGAGACATACATTATTCCAATCAAAGAACATCAATACAGAGCAGTTGTCTTACCAGCTTATAGAAAAAGTTAGGTTTAAAATTACATGAAAGAAATTTTAATTGAAGTGTCGGTGTATCACCATTAAAAATAGTCACTATCCTTACATGTCAGTTACATTTTTCTATTAATTCTCTTCTAAGATATTACTAAACAGCCCCAATAATGGTTTTTCATTCTTCAAAAAAGACTTTGTTAATGCAAGAATAGAATTAATTGCAAAACATGAGATAAGGCAATCCCTTGTCTTTATTAAGCTGTGTGTATACAAGATCTTACTCCTAGTTACTCTTGCTCCTTGTTGGCAAGCAAATGAAACAACGGTTCTTGGAGGGACATAGGACCAGCTACAGGGAGAAGTGAAGGAATCATTCTTCATTTAACTCAAGAATGAAACTCCGAATGAACCAATATAGTCAGGAATTTCACCCATACTAAGGAGAGAAGTTCAAATTCAGAAAGAGTTTAAGTTCAGAAGTGCCACTGCTTGGCTTGAATGCCTTACTAGAAATCAACGGCTTTTCCTAGCATGATAAGATTTGCTTCAGAAAGAATTTTGTCTGCTGTAGAATGGATTTGGTGGTTACAGCACAAGGTGATTGTTAAGACTGGCTGTACCATAAGTTCTGGCTTCATATTGCCGTGATTTCTCAGGCTGATAGTCAACAAAAATTCTCTGATCAACCAGCAAGGCAGTTCTCATTTTGACTGCACTTTGGACTTTGTGAAGTTGCCCATTATTCCAGGGAAAGAAATGCAGGCCTAAGGATTCTGGTTCATGACTGACATCTTTGCTTAAACCAGGGACACAAATAGCTTAAACCACATACCTTTGCTACCTTGAGCTTAGCAGCTTGGCCTCAACCTCAGCTACCCAATGTGGTGCTGATGTCGCCTTCTGATCTGGGGTGAATCAGCTTCTTTGTGTTTCAATCCCCTGCACTATGGTGCAGAATAACAGCGCTTCTGCAGTTTATAGGAGTAATGCTAGAATCCCACAACATCAGAAGTTTTTCTATGCTAAAATATTATGCTAGAGAGAACCATGCATAAAAAATACCTTAGCAAGAATGAGAACCCAAGGAGTCATAAACAGTGCCGTTAGAGTGGATATTGGAGACTAGGGATGAATAATTTCCAGTTCTCTGGCTACCCTTAGGGATAGGAATTATGTATGTAGCGTGGCAAAGAGCTTGCTTTGAATCAGCAAGTGGGTGTCTACTTCTTGCGATAAAAAAAAAAAAGTGAAAAAGTAGAAAAATAAGCAAAAATAGCACTTTTCGCATTTCCCCACTCCCCCCCCCATTTTGCTCACTATATATGCCTTGTCTGCTGTGATGGTAAATCACAAGAGGATGTGGAACCACTTCAAACCACAGGTACATGATAGTTTACTAACTGATCAGGCAACGCAACCAAATGGAATAAAAATGCTTAGTAAAAAAGTATGTAAATTCCAACACCAGTTTTGAATATGTTATGTCTTGTCATGACCAATACAGTTTTGTTTTCAAGTTCTGCTTTGCCATCATTAACCCCAAATAGTTGCTAATAACTAGTATTGAGTATTTAGCAAATTGTTTTGTACCATTAAGTGGTTCATTTGCAACCTAGGCATTATACAATTAGACTTCTTTAACTAATAAGATTTGTGTGAATTTCTAAGTCTGCGTATAAACAAAAATTAAAAATCTTCAGTTTTCCAATAACTAATAAAAAAACAGAGTAAGCTCAAATCATTTATTACACAAATTCCTCTGAATAAAGCATGTATCTGAAATGTGTGTGAAATACTATCAGAAAATCTAGGAATACACCATTTTTGATATTTTTTTGCTCAGGTCTACTAAAAAACTACACATGATGTGTACCTTAGTGCACCTTTTGGACACCTGTTCTTGGTTTCCCTGATGCCCCAGAAAACTTATAGATAAATCACCAGAGACATGAGAGAAAACATCAAAGGTAATGATTACATTGTTGAAAAAAGGTTCTTTAAAGGAGCAAACCCACTACTTGGTCACGCCCCCTAAGACGCCTGAGACAGATTATTTCAAGCCTTTCATTTTTTAATTTAAGGGACTTATGTGGGAGTTTTTGCAGTTCACAGCTAAATCACTTGCACTGAAAGTCAAAGTTGAAGGAAGACATGAATAAAACTTTAATGCAAATCATAACTTCACCATTAAATATGACTTTTAAAACAACTTAGAAGTTCTCATATATTTGCATGTGAATTTTCATGTATATATTGGACACGCACCTACATATTTGAGCAAATAGCATATATAGAGCACTTGAAAGCAAAATTGGTGTGATAAGTAGACAGATCAATGAGAAATCTTATGCACTTGCAGCTGAGAGAGCTCTTCCATAGAATCTAGTCTACTACCTTTCTCTAAGATGACACCTGGACTATTTTTGAAAGATTTGTTCTGCTGTTCTCAGAAAACCTTTGGTAACAGGAATTCTTCTGACTCCCTAAATAAACTGTTGCAAAGCTCTACATTAAAAAGGTTTGGGTTTTTTTTTCTAATATGCAATTTAAATCTCCCTTTCTGCAACTTGATTCTTGTGCTTCTCTTAGTAGATACAGAGTAGAAAGGCACTCTCAAAAAAAGCACTGTTTGCATTTGGAGTGCTAATAGTCTTCATATATCTTCTCATTCTTGTCTCCAACCTAAACAACCTCGTCATTTCAGTTTCAGGGAAATGTTATTTTCAGAACTTCTTACCACTCTTATAATTCTACTTGGTGTTATATCCCAATTGTCTTTGTCTCTTTCTTAAACTAAGGGGACAAAATCTTTTCAGAACTAAAGGCAGAGAAGCAATTATTCTGTTTCTTACGCCTGACACTTGTCTTAATAAATGCCAGGATAATTTTTTTCTGCAATAACACTTCAATGTTAAATCATATTTAATCCCTCCACCCACCATAGTATAAGCTCTTTTCTGAACAATATCATTACCTATTAATTTAACCTGCTTTTCACATTTGTTAACTATTTTTTTCCCAAAAAAATCTTCACTGAAATGAATTATTATGGGAGACCACCTCCTGACATGTTTTGCAATTTGAGAGAAATCTATTGTCTCTCCTTTTTGAATAAGTTTTATGGATTGACTTGATAATGTATCTTTGAAGATTTTATTTTACTATGCTTTCCAGAATATTATCTATCAGAAGTCTAATAAAGATATTTCACACTGATTTCTTCAATCAATGAAATAAATTTCATTCAGTTAATTTTAAATAATATTTTTAATGAAGAACCTGTATAAAAAATATCACTTGCATACATCATAAACCTCTGCCTTTGTTTGTGTGTAGCCTGTTTAATCCAGACCTATAACCCTTTATCAGATGATTTGCTATACAGGTCATAAGCTTTGCATCTGATAATCAATATTTTCAGTTTAAGTCCTTACATTGCAATCTCTGTAGGTCAAGGTTATAATCTTATCACTAACCAGTGACAGTGACAGTGTATTTTCTTTCTGGGATTTTATACCACTTGTTTTAGTAGTATCAAAGGATATAGCAATATTGCAAATCTCTTATCTTAAAATTATTTATTTAGATGAAAAGCTGGGATTGTAATAACCCTTCATACAGACCATTTTACTTGTATTTTATTTCCCAAATTTTCACCAAAGGTTAACTTGTGTTTTCTTATTTCATTTCCCTGGTCAATTATTGAGCAACAAACAGACAGAGAGTCCCTGATCTGGAGGATGGCACTCACTGTGGGATGCCAAGAAAGACCATTATGGGATTGTGCAAAACAGTTTATGTGAAATTTAGGGGAGGAGCCAAGGGTGGGGAAAGGGAGGGATCAAGGTGGTTAGAAGAGTTGGAAAATAGAGGCACAAGGAGATAAAATGGGCTGGTCTCATATAAGAAAAGGATGTGTATGGTTGTCTAGCCAAGCCCTGTTGCTGGTCAATGTAGTCAGTTCCGTGTTCGCATTAAACTGCATTTTAAACTATTTTCCTGAGTGAGAGGACTCTATTGGTCATGCATATGTACATGATAGGAAAAGACGTAACGGGCACAATCTTGAACATAGGAAGTTCCATCTAAACATGAGGAGGAATTTCTTTACTTTGAGGGTGGCAGAGCACTTAAACAGTCTGCCCAGAGAGGTTGTGGAGTCTCTGACTCTGGAGACATTCAAAACCCTCCTGGACGCCGTCCTGTACAACCTGCTGTAGGTGGACCTGCTCTGGCAAGGGGGTTGGACTAAATGTTCTCCAGAGGTTCTTTCAACCCTAACCATTCTGTGATTCTGTGATGTGGAGGTCTGAGTGCAGCAGCTGGTGTGGGACCACTGTTTAGAAGGTCTTTGTGTCTGCAATGCCAGCAACAGAAGAGACTGGAGCATGTGCATACCGTACAGGGGTGTGCATGTAGGTGCATGTAATTTGCTCAAGATCATCAGTCTGGACTAGACAATGATTGGAATAAGAGGTATGGGAACAAGGTATCAGAGATGCCATAATTTTAGTAAAATACTCAAATACGCAGAGGATCTGCAACTGACTACTGGAGAGACAGGTGGTCCTACCTGACTACTGAGAGATCAGGGGATCTAGGGGATGGCTACGAGCAAGGTCACAGATCTAAACCACTTACTGGAGACATCTGTTCATACATGTTTGCATGTCTGTGTGTGAGGCAAATGGGGAGATGCGGGAACGCATCGGCCAGCCAGTGGACAGACAATGTGTAAGGTTTGTCACTGGAGGGAATTAGGGGTTGTGTGTCTCTGCATGGGTGTGTGTGTAGTTTTGTGTGTATGTCTGGTGTCAGCAGCTGCAGTGGAGCTGTGAGCTTCAGGGGCACACATGTCCATGTGCTAGCGACTAGGCAGAGTGAGGATCCAGGGCCAGCTACCGTATATATGTACATAATTTCTACTGGTGTTTTTATCTTGATCAGCCAAGAGAGGAACAGGATCTGGCCATTTGTGCTTGTTGTATTTGAATGAGTATGGTACATTTTGTATCTGTATTGAGCTGTATGGCCAACCATGCAAATATATACACAGAGAGAGAGTATTGGGAATACATGCTCAGCCTCACTACTGGCTGGACCTGGGGTTATGGAGCTGCAGCAGCCTTGCCTCTGTTGGGCTTCCAGACTTGGCAATTCCTGCCTTTTAGGCAGTGAGATAATCAGGTGGTGTATTCAGCATGGAAACAATACGGCTGATTACTCAGTAGCACAAAGGAAACTTCATTGGTCCAAATGGCTATTCATTGCTTGTTGCGTGTGGTGAACAAACACAGTATAAACCAATAAAAATTGTTTTTATTTAAGATTTTTGGTCTTGAATAGGCAGGATTCTGAACTGGACATCTTGGAGTGGCAAATGTTGAACACAGTAACTTTGAGCTACACTGAATACTATATTTTAGGTTATTTTGGCTTTGCTATTTGATAATTGTCTAGCTGCATGTTGAACTGACATTTTCTGGAATATCATCTCAGCTTTCAGCTGTGCAACAAGTACGAGAATTAAAAAAAGCAAAAGCTTTTAAAACAGCCAATTTCTGTGCTGTTTGTTAGTTAATTTTAGAGGCATGCTGGTTCACTAACCAAGGCAATCAGTGATTTTTTTCTATCCAAAACCTGTGAGATACAATTGCACTTTAACCTTTACATTTCCACCATGGTGACTTTAAAAAAAAAGAAAAAAGCACACAAGAAAACCCATGGGCTATGTAGAAACTTTCATACAAAGATGCTTCAAAATGTTCCACAGGAGTAGAAACCAAATCAAAAGTAAGTTGCAACATGATCAAGATATGAAGGTCATGGGGATTAAACTACACACTCAAGAAAGTAAGTATTTAACTCTACTAATACAAAAACAAAACTCAATCCAGATTTGTTAAAAAGGTCATGAACCGTTGAACTATATTTCTGCTTGACTCAAACTAAACTTTTGAAAAACTCTGTTTCTTCCCAGGGGAGCAGTGAAAGAGGATAGCATTGACTTTGGATGTCCTTTACTTGCTGTCAGCAGGGATTCAGTAGTGTCTGAGGAGTTTTGCTTTGAATTTTCTCATTTGCTTATTCCAAAGGAATGAAAAAGTTCATTTTTCCCTTTCATAAAAATTTATCAGGTTCCCTGGTAAAGCTTGGATAAAGTACATCAAAGGTTTAAACTTTTCCGAGAGGTTACCATAGACAAACATTTAGCACCACTAACTCCAGCATTTGGCTACTTCTTTCTGAGATAACACAATGACAAAGACAGTGTAAGAATCAAAACAGCAAAAGCTCATATTCTTTGGAAATAAAAAAAGCATTACATTATTTAGAAAGAAGATCGACTGATGTGCATCTGAGAAGAATCTTTGAACAAATGGAAATAGAAGGGTATCTCAAGGTATCCACTTTAATCAGAATATTGGAACATCCTTATATATACAAGGAGGCTAAGTCTGTCTTCTAGCTTGGATAAAACAGTTCTATGTATAACAGGCAATATGTGCAAAATTCTGTAAAGCTTAGACATTATAACAACAGAACAATATGCAAAATGGTAATTATCTTCAGCTCATACATTTATGCAGAAGCTATAGCTGGAGTAACTCCTCAAAAAGTTGGTAGCAATGCAAATACCAAAACTGTAAAGAGGAAAAGACTTCAAAGCAAATGGAAGTAGGAAGAGGTGATTTCAGCTATCCTAATTATGAAAAAAAAAAAAATAAAAAATCTGGAAGTTCATCAGTTATAGAAAACTACTAATTATATAAAAATATGGATTCCTTAACATTTGAAATAAAAACTGGAAATTTAGTCTAAATCTGGAAAAAAACATGCAAATATAACAATAATTTAAACTTGAGATGTGTTTCAGGTATATGTCTGAGTTTCATCTGTGGTACATCAGCTGTCACATTGTGGAAAGATCACTAGAAGTAAAGCCAAGAATGTAACGACTTACTTAGCCAAGCTGAATGTCAGCTGTTTTCCTAAGTGGGAAAACTGATAAAATTATTTCAGTACTTCTAGCAACCAATGCTGTGAGTGAGCATTGTTGCAGTCCTTGGTGGCATTTTATAACTTGTGTTTAATCCACAATGTGGAAATTAAAACTCATTTGGGTATGACCTTTTTTCACTTAAAACTTACAGATGGCTCAGAAAGTTCGATTCAAAGAAACCCCAGACATACAAGTTTCCAGATTTATATATTTTTTAATTTTTCTTTTTAAATAATCAAATTAAATATAATTAATTTTGCCATTGCTAAATTCATCACCTGCAAATAAGACAAATAATCCTTTGCTCTGGATCAATTATTAAGTTTTCAGGACAAAGTTTTTTATCTTCCTCAGGATGAAAATCCTTCTTCTCTTTTGATAGGTGATTATCTAAAACCAAAAATCTGAAAAGAACTAAAAGGAAACTTGATGAAAAATAAGTGGATTGCCATAAGATACCTAGTAACACATGAAGATTTCTTAGTTAGTCATGAGCCAGCAATTCTACTACGGTGTTAACTTTTACAAACCCTTCTTTACATTGCCTTTATCAATGCAATATGGTAATAGTTGTAATGTTAGTCATAATCCGATCATGCCATCATCTACCAAAGACACACATCTACCAAATATACTAAAATTAAGCACTCAATGGAAAATATGGAAAGGTTTTAAATTTAATACTACATTGTCATTTTTCATACTTATATTGGTGTGACCTACTAATGTATAGATTTGTTCAATAGGATATCTATTTACAAAGTGTTAGTAGATGTTGCAGACCTCCTACTCTTTGATTTCCATGGTAAACTGAGCACTTATAGAATGAAATTATTTCACTGTGGATCAATTGTCCCATTCTGCCTTCTCCTTTCTATGAGTCTTTACTTGAGGAAGATATTTTTTACATCAATGATCAGTATGTCTCCTGCATGTAAAGAAACACTTGAAGTGCATCATGCCTCAGACTTAGAAAAAAGCAGAGTTCGTGTGTGACACAGTTGTTTGCATCGAAAATAATATTCATTTCATTACCAGCACGCAGAAACTGGTGGTTAAACAATGGCAGAAAACGAAGTTGAACATCTACGCTTCAGCACTGAAGAAAAAGCAGAAATGACAGTGACAAGTGGAAGGACCAAAAGAAAGAGTACTGTGATCAAAAGGGAAAAGCTCAGAGGAAATAAGTTTTCAGAATGTGTTTGAAATGCAAATAGACATGAATAAAATGTGAAAGAAGAACTTGCATGGAGAAGAGTCCCTTTAAGAGGTATGAGTAAAAATAAATTACACCATCCTGGTTTGGTTCTGTCTGTTGGAGTCCAGTAGGCATACAGAATTTATCACTTATATCTCTTCCAGTCTTTATATATTCTGTCCCTCGGTGGTATTTTTTAATATTAAAGGCTTCATAGTTATAAACTTGAATGTTTCAACACTCACTATTTAATCACCACCTAGTTTAATCACCACCAAAGGACACTACAGAAACAGTAACAGAAACAAGATAGATAGGGAAAGAAGAGAACTAATATGAGACCGCAGGAAGAAGATAAGTAAGTAAAAAGCCCCAATATTTAATTTTAAAAAGTATAAATGCATAAATTCATTCAGTGCACTTTGCTATTATCCTTTTACACTGGGTGGTACCAAAAGTATTCCAGACTCTTACCAACTTTTTACAATTTCTTGTTTTATTAGCTTGTATTTTCAAGGTAGAGGTGAAGTATCAGCTGAACTAAAAGGGTGCTAAAATGGCAATGTGGATATAAGAAAATACTATACTGCAAGTCATTCATGCTGTTTTCCCATATTTTAGGATAGGTCCACACAACAACACTCGTATTACTGTGGTATTATTTAAAGTTGAATGCGAATGTTTTATCAGGATGACTATTACCAAGTAATCATCACCGTAATTAAACTAATATCAAGCTGGAAATCTTCAATTTATATGGTACAACATATATATCTTGGATTACTTTTCTGTTTTATTAATATTCAGACATACATGGACACACAGTGGTAGAAACTGGGGAAAAAAGTAATGATCTGAGATGCAAAAAGAATCCTCTGCAACCCAGGCAGCCAAATGATAAAAAGCCAGTCACTGAAGCACTAAAAAGTGCTACTCCACCCTATCAGTACACACCAGCCAACCTGAACCACTGTGTACCTTACACGCGTGTGGTGAAGTTTGCACTGGATCGCTGAGGTTGCTGTGCTATATGCACACACCACAGGATTCTCTAGGAACCTCCCCCTTCCAGGAAAGGTGCTGAGCTCTCAGCTGAGCAAGACCTGCTCAGACCAAACTACTGATGCAGACAACACCTCTAAATCTGGTTTGGATCTCCTAAGACTAAACCTATATTGTCCTTTAGAGTGTCGGCCATGTAATGAAGCAAAGCAGCATTCTCGTACGTAGTATAATGTAGATGCTGATTAAACCAAATCATGTGTGAATAGTGGTGGAGGTGATTACACAGAGAGATAATTATGTCTGTAATTTCTTTTTATTTATTATTTTCAATCCAAAAAAGTCACTATCTTCAGAAACTTTGTTCCAGGGTCATTATATTTGCTTCAGCACTGCTGGAATAAAAAGTAGTTTCACGAATGCGAACACTTAAGGTCTTTCTGGAAAGTTTCATGCTGTTTTTTTATAGATGTTCTGGAATATTCTGTGGAATGAACTGGACATTTTTAGTTAGTGGTCTTCTGCATCGTGTCAAGGGTTGTCAGTGTTGTTTAAACCATTTGTCCATTCATACTCAATGGGCATGCATACAGTACAAGGCAGGAAACTGTATTTCCCCGTTTTGTTTTAAAGAGAGTTCTAAAAATGTATTAAGTGACACTTATGTTACCTCATTCCTTACCCAGGAGCATATGTTTTCTCACTTTTCTTCTTCCTGTGTCCAGGTCTCTGGTTCCACTCCTCAAGGTTTCTTTAACATATCGTGACTATGTATACTTAGTATATTAAAACATATTACAGAAGCCTCAGCTGTCAAACTAGTTAAACACTAGTTTAAGACTGAAACTGCTGAAATTTGGAACCTTTCATTTTCTCCTTTACATGCAGAAAGTGCAGAGACAATTTTGTGCATCAGTAACCAGCAATATTGCCTAATTCCAGACTATTAGAGAATTAGATTTGGCTTAGCTTTTCTTCTGTGGGCTGAACGGCAGCATGATTTCAGTATTTGAAACCATCCTTCGAGCATACCTTGGTTCTACTGTCGTCTCCTGTAAGTGTACCTCTGAATTTACTGACCTTTGTCTTTCTTCTCCTCTTAGAGGTCATTTTTCTCATGTACATTTTGCATTTTGTCAAAGTGCCAAAAGGCAGAACACTAAGATTGTATATTACATGTGCATCACAAAATGTAATAGAGCTATTTAAATGAAATGATCTAACTGGAATACGGAGAACAAAACCCATCAAAATTTAGAAATCTAACTTAAATTTTAACTTAAATATAGAATTAAATATTTTGTTGTTGACTATGATCCTGAATGAAAAAAGAATGAGGGACTATCCTAGGAATGAAAAAGTTATTTAGTTCAACAATCAAGATTGATAAAAAACAAGTATTTTGTGATCATCTTTCATTTTTTAACTCAAATTTTAACTCATGATTACACTGAAGTTTATAAATATTTTGGAAATATATTTCCTCTGCTATCACCCTCCCTACTATTTCGCTCCAAAAATTCAACAAGATAAAAGTAATGTTATCTTTATGCCTTAGAGTTTTCTAATTATGATTAAACAAAATATTGCCAGAGAAGATGCATAAAAATAGTTTGTTTATATAACCAGTATTAACAGCTATTCCCAATCATTTTAAACAATTTTCTGCAAACTTCTTGTTCAATAACTGCTTGCTGAATTTCGATAAGTAGACAATAATCTGATGAACATGAGATGGCTGTGTTGACAATAATAGTTCAGCAAATAGGTCTTGGGAAGAAAGTACTTTCTCATGTAATTTTATTGTCAGAATGCTCAAAAATAAAGTGCATTTGAAGACAACAATTTCACAGGAAAGACAAGAAGAGTCACAAATACAATCTGACAGGCTTGGTTTTGGCTTGTTGCCCTCACTCTCTTTAATATCTTAAATCAGCCTCCAGTTTTTCCTTCTGACTAAAAGTTTCAGTTTGTTCTTTTTTTTTTTTTTCTTTTAGGAAACTGGTTATTCATGAGCTTTTTTGAGCTTTAAATTGAATATAGGCAGGTACTCTCTTTCTTCGGGCAAGAACCCTAATTAAGATTAAAAGGTTTGCAGCAAATGTAATCTCAGTTCCACCAGACATTTAGAGCTCAATCCTATAGAGGACCTCGATACCCAAAATAGAATGTAGGTGGAATTGAGTTGCCTATATTTAAACTTGCTATCATAAAAGCTTGGCAACCCGCACCTTAGCCTACTCAAGGTGAAGGAATAAGGTGTACTTTTGTTTAACTCCACTGTGGGGGCTGAGCTGCTCCTTGGCACATCAGTACCTTGACAGGCGCCAAATGGAATGACAGCCTTTTTTAGCAATATGGTGCTGGTGCTATCATCCTCCTTTGAAATAATTACCTTGTGTCTAAAGCGAGTTTTTAAATGAGAAATTGAGGATCAGCATCCTTCTCAGTTTAACAATCTCTATGAAAAAGACTGGAGATTAATTCTATTTTCAGCAACACTGATCTACTCAGCAGGTATTTTAATCTGTGTGGAGCACTCAACTCCTGATAAAACTCTGCAGCAAAGAAACCAAATGATGTAAAATGGATCAAGCCCTTTACATTGACCAAAGTGTAAATCCTGGGATGTTTAACTCTGGAGATTGTGATTCCTGATCCAGACCTGTTTGTGTATCTCATTCAGTGGATATACACCACAAAAGCTATTCCTAAGCAAGGTCTGGAGCCCAGAACCTTTCCCTTCCTCATAAGTGCAGAAGCCACTAAGTTGAAGAATCAGGTACCTGCCTGTCTAGAGAAGAAAATATGAATACCCTAAAAATATTTGGATTCTTTATTGTACAGTGGAAAAGCTACAACAGAGGAAATAAAGAATTGTCCCTATTTCTGATACATAGTCAAATAGTTTTAACATACTCATAACTATCAGTAGATTTGGGTTTTAATGTTCATCTTAAACATCTCAAATATCACCTTGCTTTCAGTCCAGTTCCATACTGAGCCTAATTCTTCACCATATACCTAACTCAATGCAAAAAAGTGCTGCTATTTAGCCTCAACTATGATGACAATTTGGGAAGTAAAGTGAACCACAAGGTACTAACTGGCTTCATGCTGACCGTTCCCCACCCTGTCGTTTTATTTTGTTTTTTCTTTTAGGTCTTGCAAAACATAACAGAGGTGTCAGATGAGAAGTACAAATGCAGCATAGTTTTCAGACTCAGGTAAAAGCTGGTTTTAATTAAAAAAATAAAATAAAGTTAATTATTAAGTCTACCAACATACAATGCAATGTTGAGCTTGGCCATTTGAAATGAAAATACGTACATAGTATTTTCATTGTTATTAACCAGAAAGTTTAGAAAAAGTGAAGAGTAATGATTGAACTGCTATTATCATATGTTCATTTCTGCAGTGCTTTATCACTACAGACTTTTATCTTTACTGTGAGCACTCTGAGAACTATTTTCTTTATAGATTCTTATTTCTTACAGTTATTGCCTTAGTTTATGGAGATGTGAAATGGGAATAGTCATCCATTTGTGAGAATTGTTTAGTGAATGCCTCTTGAAAATGAAATTTTTAATATAGGCACTATTTGTGATAAAGTGTATGCTTGTACTTGCCATCACCCATCTTATTTTAAAGAGACATCTAAATGTAAGTCATAGATATAACTTTTCAAATTAATTTTAAATGACCTGATATAGGATTTGCCTTGTAACAAATAAATTATTTCTGAATACGCGATTGATTGTTTGGAAGCACACGTGACTTCCATTACCTTAAAATACATTTGCTTTCTTTGAGGAACTACAGCAGTTTTCCATGATCTGGTGTTGAGAATAAAGATGTATTTATTACCTAACAGAAAAGCTTCTCCACTAAGCACTAAATTGCAGTTGAAAACTACATTTATTTTGAAACTGAACTAAACTGAACTTATGAACAATACCACCACATCTACTCTAAGGTTCCTTTAGACATTGTTTTCTGCGTGCATCTTTGCATACTTTACAGCATATACAGGTGGGTAGCTCTTTAAGCTGTGTAACGGTTTCCTTTGTATTGCTACAACTGCAATGTATAGCTTTGCCCAGAGAAAAGCTGTTTGTAAAATCTATTTTATCTTTCAGTGGGGACTACACTCCTAGTTTCACTATATCTCTATTTCTTGAAATGGAATTGTGGCAACAGCAGTAAAAAGTGAATAAAAGGCCGAGCACTAAAAGGTGAATAACTGTAATAAGATGATCACTGTCATGATGGGGATGATGAAATTCATAGCAGTAATCAAAGGACAATAATTAGGAAAGCAGCACATAACCTGATATATTTTTCACTTATCTCATACATCTCATATTTTGAACATTTCTCATGATCATTCTACGTTCAACAAGTAAATATAGCTGTGAAATAAAAATCTTTTCTATGAAAAAATTCTACCATATATTTACAACATAGTAAATGATGTGTATGTGCTTACACTTGAGAGACAAAGGAGGAGATAGACAGAGAACGTGAATGGTTTCCAGTACTATTGTTTATCAAATGTAACATATGAGGTGAGACAGAAACAAATAATGACCACAATTATCATTGCTATTTTTTTTTCAGTTGTTTTTTTCTTTTTTTTTTTTTTTTCTGGCACTTGACTTTATTAATTCCATTGAGCTGAAACTCACCTCTGAGCAGTCAGCTCAGTTATGCTCCTCTACCATAGCCCGATTTTACATTCCATGGGAGGAAAGACTAATGTTTCCTTAACCAAAACCTGTGCAGACACTCACTGAAGTGACCATGCAAAAGGGATGTTTTGCTCTGAATTAGTCTCTTTTCTCTATAAGTGGAAATAATACTCCAAACCATGAACATAGACCCACAAATACAGTACTGATAGCTATTACACTGTGCTTTAAGTTTGGTTTCTTTGGTTTTGGGTTTGTTTTTTTTTTCTCATTTGTGCTAAAGCAGAAGGAATGTTTTAAACTACAAAATTTAGAGTTCATTTTATGATAAAATTTTAATATATGTTTTTCTCTCTGTGCTTGCTGGGGAGAGAAGTTACTCTCGCTGCTTTTTTTGTCTCTACTGATGCTCGTTAAACTCTTCTGAGTCTGAGTTGTTCTAAAGTTCTCATTCATCAGTATTTAAAAGTTTACAGGTAAGGTTTGAGAATATATTTTATATGAACACATGCTGATGCATACCTCTTCATCTTTATTTTTTCATATGATGAATGATAAACATGAAAAATATGTATTTTTGTATTTTACATACGCTAAGGGTTTTTTTAATATGAAAACTTTGGGGCGTAAGTAAGTATACAGTAATTTGCTTCAAAAAATGCCCTCTAGCTAGAGACCATTTTCTTATATTAGGTATAGTGCAATTTCATTTTTATATATATATATATATATATGGAGATATATATACACATAGTGCTGTTTCCAAAGTTCACTTTTCATTGCCCAGTCAGTCAAAATATCTATTGCAACCCCATGTAGCCAGAGTTATGCAAGCTAACATTTAAATTTCCTGTATCTTGGTTAATAAATTTCACATTCTGCCTTTTCTGACATTTTCTCATACAAAGTTGCTTTCCTTACTCTAGGAGTTTAGCAGGTGCGCATTCAAGTCTAAGAAAGTGTAGGTGTCGAGCTTGGGGGGAAAAAAAAAGAAAAAGAAGAGAGTACAAGACTGAGAGAGAAAACCTTAGTCCATGAACATAAATGAATAAAATGAGAGGTGCAATGTCAGAGCATTTATATTTGAAGAAATGTACTTAATCTGAGCTTATTTTAAAAAATAAGAAAAGCGAGAAGAAAAACTTTCTGGGGGTAATTTTATTTGTTTTGCCAAAGAATTATAAATCTGCTGATGAGATTTAAAACTTTTGCATTGTTTGCATTGATGTAATCAAAAGCAGTCTAAGTCAAATGATGTGCTATATAGCCTAACAAAGAATGTTCAAAGACACTTCTGAAGTTATTGTTAGTAGAGGGTCTAACTTGGGTTGTCATATTGATTACGCCTCTGCTATGAAATATACCCACAAGCAATTGTATGTGTTTTAGCTGATGATTCACTTTTTAAGCATGTGTTTTGTTGCATAAAAATTCACTTTACTTCTTTGATCTCTCTTGATTCATTTTCTATCTTGTTGAAACAAGCAGGCATTTTAAACTCTGGAAACCATCTCTTTTGAGGGTCTTAGCACAACATGAAACTGCGTGACCACATTTAATTTGCCAACATGCAGTGTAAGTTGTATAAACTGTAGACAGAGCATTTCCAAGTTCATTTGAATTCCCATACTAAATTAGTGCTTACAAAAATTTTAAGTACAAAATGTGTCTTTGCTTTTTTATGCAACAGCTTATTCAATTCCAGTTATGATTTCAGAATTCCTTTGTATTTGATTGTTAAAAATATAGGATCTGATTCTCATCTGACTCACCTCTGCATGATGCTTTAACTTAAATGTATCTAAGTATTGATCTATACTGGTAGTTATGAAAATAAAATCAAGTCTGATATACTGGACCATTTTCCTGACAACATTAGTTACTGTTAAACTAAAGGTTTCATTTTTAGCATGCTCTTTGCTCTCGTTGGAGACATTTTCTGTAGGCATACCAATGCTAACAGTCACTTATGTTATAAATCTCATGGGTTCAACATGAGCTTTCACACTCATATTACAAAAATGTATGGTTTTCATATTGTGCCACAAACATTAATGGTCTTTAAGCATCCTGTGAACGACTTCAGAAATGTGGGTGCAATGTCTGCTACTTCTGAAGAAACTTTCTGCAGCTCATAGCAGACTCCTGCCACCATCATCACCAGTTACCTTCATCTACCTGAGCTTTTTGACATTTCTGCTGCAGCTGGCAATCAGTTTTCGAGGTCATGTGACTTTGTAATGGAATATTAACACCTTGCGAGTAGGCTTGCCAGCAGGAGGCATGTCAGAGCAATTTGACGAACAGTGCTTTGAAGGACTATGACCTTGGAAGCCTCTAGCAGGTCAATCTATGCATTTGGAGTAGCTGTCAGATCGAATTGTAAAAGGATGTATATTAATACACAGGATTACAAATGAAGACTCATTCATAAACACTGACATCCTGCCAAAGAATGGATCACACAAAAGCTTAGTAGAATATTTGTTCTTTTATTATGAACACATAAAAAGCAAAAATTATCTATCTGCATCCTTGGAACACCACAAATTGTACCATAGTTTCCAATTCCTTATTTTTTACAATTAAACATTTTCCTTATAACATGCCAAATCCTGCCCCAACTGGGTGCTGGCACAGGTCCCGCTGATTTTAGCAGAAGTAGACCTGCCTGCAAAAGAGAGTTATAATTATGCTCATGTTAAAACTGGAAACCACAGCACAATCTTTTAGGCCACTGCTAAGTGTCTGAAATTAGATTTTTAAATCCATATTGATACTTCTACATAAATTTGGCCTGCTTTTCAAAGACAGTAAGTGGCCATGAATCAACTGAAAAGAGCTAGAGAAATGAAAGTTAGATCGTATTTGTCTATGAACCTTAATATGGATTTAAAGAATTAACAGCAGACATCCAGGTTTCGAAATGTTGGCCTATGATTGCAGCCCAAAAATCCCCAGTATTTCCTGGGAGAGATCAGACAATTATGCAGTAAAGACCATGTGCAGTACTGTTGACTATGTCATAATTAAAGAGAGACGATAAAGCACTGAGGGCTCAGCTTAAAAAATATGGTAAAATTACTTGTAAACACTGAACAGAATGATGATTGGGGTTTGTTTTTGTTGCAAAAACTCTTCTCCAAGAACTGAAACTACAGAAATAAAATATAAATGATAATTACACAGTCTAAGTATACATTTGTGAGGAACTATAGTCAGTAATTTTGCATTTATGGTCATCGTTTAAAAGGCAGATTCACACAGCAGTGAATTCTCAATTACAAAAAGAAGCTTCCCTTTTGCAATTAGAAATGTGCTACTGTTAGACAGAAGTACTTATGTTCTTCATACTCAACATTACAGCTTGTCTCCTTATTAAGTGTTCAGAAAGTTTGTGAATACTAATCCTACGAGTTTGCACTGTTACCCAGCGCAGCATAGTAAGAACTTGAGCAAGTATTGTCTGCAAAAAAACAGAACCATCTAACGTGTGTAACTGGCGTAAAGACATCTCTCCTTTTAGCTGGTGTCTCAGTTCAGTACAAAATGGCCTGACAGCACATACAAGTTATACAATTCTGAAGCCCTGCTGGTATCCACAGAATGAAGCAATAACCATCCTAAGCCTGATCCAAGGCCAGATGAAATGAAAAGGAACCATCTCATTGCTTTCAGTAGCTTTCGGATCATGCAATCCTTGAGAAATTTACCATCTAGTACACCCTGACATAATCCTTGTATCACACAAGGCAGTTGGACACAAAAAGTACTAAGACATCAGTAGACATAAGATTTATTTCTTCGAGAAAGTTATATTCTCTGCATGTCAAGGTTGATCCCAGCCAAATGCGTACAACTTGCTTATTATTTGTCATATGTCCACTTTCGGTACAAAACTCAAATTCCTTTTGAAGTAGAATATTGACTCCACTAATATTTTCAATGATTTTTTAAAATCTTTTTACCTCCAGAGTTCATTTCATGCAGTTCTGTAAACTCTGGTGCACAACCACATAGGAGCAGAGGCGGGCAGTGCCAGATCACTCAACCTCCACAGTTCTCCGCTAGCAATATAACATTGTTTTTCTTTACTGTATTTTTTCAACTCAGTCTCTCTCCCTATCTTTAAATTAATGTGTTAGAAATGGAACAGTTATAATTGATGATGAACTTGTCTGTGAAATCATGGTTCTATTTACTGACATGAAGACTCTGCTATTACTCCCAGCTTTTCAACACAGCAATGATGAGCTATGTAGGCAGTTCTGGGCTAGCGTTAGAAAATCATTGCTCATAACTTAAAAAAGCAGGTACTTTTTCCTGCCACTGTACAGAC
This sequence comes from Ibidorhyncha struthersii, assembly GCA_013398815.1. Taxonomy (NCBI): domain Eukaryota; kingdom Metazoa; phylum Chordata; class Aves; order Charadriiformes; family Charadriidae; genus Ibidorhyncha; species Ibidorhyncha struthersii. The sequence continues at coordinate 144,296 of VZSZ01004688.1, read as the reverse complement.
TGTATTCTTATAAACTATACACAGTTAAAGCTATTTTTTATTAGACTGTAATTCAATAGGTGGCACCCTACAGTCAGTGAAGAACAATTTTCTAAAAAAAAAATATTTTAGAAATAAGGTATAAGATAAAGAACAGTTTTATTATTTTATTTGTAGGCATACAGTCCTTAGATAAACCACACCACCTTGAAAGAGGGTGGAACAAGTAAAACAAAAAGAAAATATGTCGCATCCTTCAGTGGCCTTGAGTCACATATTCTGCAACATAATTATCCTTCACTGCACCTCTACTCCTTTTGCTGGAGCTTTATTTGAAAATAAAGCCAAAGATAAGCTAAATAAGAGCTGGAAGCAGAATTATAGTGAGAGGAACTATTAAAATAGAGGGAACAGAAGGTTGCGGGGGATAAAGGACAGTGAGGCGGCAGGGAGGAGTGTGGAGGAGGCTGCATATTTTCCATCACACTAGCTGAATATTCAGGTAGTTGGCACCAATCACTATGAACTGTAGCCATGGTTTTATGCCTAAGAACATTTAATCTGTAGATTATAAGCATGGAAATGCAGTACCTGGCGACTACTTTTTGAGACAGTGCTGGGAATTCTATTCCCTGCCTGCAATCNAAGAAAAAAGTAAAAGAAAAATAAGATTATTTTTTCCTTTCTACAGCCTTGCTGGGACTTATCACCTATGATGTTGCAATGTTGACTATTCAAAAGCTGAATATTTTGAAATTTTAGCTTAATTTTTATCTGTCAGATTTTGAAACAAACTCTCTCCAGGCACTTTATAAGTCTCTTGATACCCCTATATGTAACTGGCAGCTTCACTAGAGTTCCTGTTAACACAAAATACTCTTCCAATGTCTAGTTTAAAGGTATTCCTTATAATAGCATTGTAGTTTATATTATATACCTTTTATCCCTTACTGTTTATTAGTTATCATTTCTGTCACCTTGTTATGGAGAACAACCTGATCAGCTTCTACAATGAAATGACTGGCTTGCTAAGAGAGGGGACAGCAGTCAGTATAGTCTACCTAGACTCGAGTAAGGCTTTCAACACTGTCTCCCAGAAGTTCCTTATAGAGAAGCTGATGAGGTATGGGCTGGATGAGCTGATAGTGAGGTAGACTGAAAACTGGCTGAACAGCCGGGTCCAAAGCATGGTGACCAGTGGCGTGAAATCTAGTTGGAGATTTGTCCTCAGCATACACTGGGGATCAATACTGTGTCTTACCAGTATCACAGAATCACAGAATCACAGAATCACAGAATAGTCAGGGTTGGAAGGGACCTCTGGAGATCATCTAGTCCAACCCCACCGCCAGAGCAGGGTCACCTACAACAGGTTGCACAGGACAGCGTCCAGGCGGGTTTTGAATGTCTCCAGAGTGGGAGACTCCACAACCTCTCTGGGCAGCCTGTTCCAGTGCTCCACCACCCTCAAAGTAAAGAAGTTCCTCCTCATGTTAAGATGGAACTTCCTATGTTCAAGTTTGTGCCCATTACCCCTCGTCCTATCAATGGGCACCACTGAAAAAAGACTGCTCCCATCCCCCTGGCATCCTCCCTTCAAGGATTTGAAAGCATTAATAAGATCCCCCCTCAATCTTCTTTTCTCCAGACTAAAGAGACCCAAATCCCTCAGCCTCTCCTCATATGAAAGATGTTCCAATCCCCTAATCATCTTTGTAGCCCTTTGCTGGACCCTCTCCAGCAGATCCCTGTCCTTCTTGAACTGGGGAGCCCAGAACTGGACGCAGTATTCCAGATGCGGCCTCACCAGGGCAGAGTAGAGGGGGAGGATGACCTCCCTCGACCTGCTGACCACACTCCTTTTGATGCACCCCAGGTACCAGTGTTACTGGTCTTTATTATCTCCGTTACTGATCTGGATAATGGGGCAGAGTGTATCCTCAGCAAGTTTACTAATGATGTAAAACTGATAAACCAGATGGTCATGTTGCAATCCAGAGGGACCTCAAAAGGCTGGAGGAACGGGCTGACAAGAACCTCATGAAGTTCAACAGGGGGAAGTACAAAGTCCTGCATCTGGGGAAGAACAATCTTATTCACCAATGTATGCTGGGGGCCACCCAGTTGGAAAGCAGCTTTGCAGAAAGGGAATCAGGTTCCTGGTGGGCACCAAATTGACCATGAGCCAGTAATGTGTCTTTGCAGCAAAGAAGGTTAATGATATCCTGGGATGCATTAGCAGAAGCGCACCTCTAGTAAGTTTGCAGACGACACCAAGTTGGGCAGGAGTGTTGACCTGTTGAGGGTGGGATGGCTCTACAGAGGGATCTGGACAGGCTGGATCGATGGGCCGAGGCCAATTGTATGAAGTTCAACAAGACCAAGTGCCAGCTTCTGCACTTGGGTCACAAAAACCTCATGCAGTGCTACAGGCTTGGGGAAGAGTGGCTGGAAAGCTGCCTGGTGGAAAAGGACCTGGGAGTGTTGGTAGACACCTGGCTGAATGTAAGCCAGGAGTGTGCCCAGGTGGCCAAGAAGGTCAAGAGCATCCTGGCCTGTATCAGGAATAGTGTGGCCAGCAGGACTCGGGAAGTGATCATCCCCCTGTACTCGGCACTGGTGAGGCCGCACCTTGGGTACTGTGTTCAGTTCTGGGCCCCTCACTACAAAAAAGACATTGAGGTGCTGGAGAGTGTCCAGAGAAGGGCAACAAAGCTGGAGAGGGGTTTAGAGCACAAGTCTTTTGAGGAGCAGCTGAGGGAACTGGGGTTCTTAAGTCTGGAGAAAAGGAGGCTGAGGGGAAGAAATAAGCCATAGGACAAGAGGAAATGGCCTGAGGTTGTGTCAGGGGACGTTTAGATTGGATATTAAGAAAAAAAATTTCGCAGAAAGCGTTATCCAGCATTGGAACAGGCTGCCCAGGGAAGTGGTTGAATCACCATCCCTGGAGGTATTTAGATGGGTACACATGGTGCTTAGGGACATGGTTTAGTGGTGGTTTCATCAGTGTTAGGTTAATGGTTGGACTCAATGATCTTAAAGATCTTTTCCAACCTAGAGGATTCTATGATTGTTTGAATCCAAGTGTTGCTAGCATATTGAGAGAGGGGATCCTTTCCGTCTACTCAGCACTACTGAGGCCACACCTGGAGTACCATATCCAGTTCTGGGCTGCCCAGTACAAAAGAGACATGGACATACTGAAAAGAGTCCAGCCATGAAGGGCCATGAAGCTGATTAAGGGACTGGAACATCACTCATATAAGGATAGGCTGAGAAAGGTGGGACGGTTTGGCCTGGAGAAGAGAAGGCTCAAGGGGGGGGGACCTTATCAACATATATAAAAATCTGAAGGGAGGGTGCAAAGAAGACAGAGTCAGTCTCTTTTCAGTGGAGCCCAGTGATAGGTCAAGAAGCAATGGGCACAACATAAAACAGAGGAGGTTCCCTTTGAGCACTGGGGAACGCTTTTTTACACATTCTCCAGAGAGGTTGTGGTGTCTCCACCATTGGAGATATTGAAAAGACATCTGGACATAGTCTTGGGCAGCCTGCTTTAGGTGGCAGAGATGAGCAGGGATGTTGGACCAGATCATAGAATCATAAAATCACAGAATGGTTAGAGTTGGAAGGGACCTTGAAGGTCATCTAGTTCCACTACCCCTGTCATGGGCAGCAACACTTCCACTAGACCAGGTTACTCAAAGCTCCATCCAATCTGGCCTTGAACACCTCCAGGGATGGGGCATCCACAACTTCCCTGGGCAACCTGTTCCAGTGTCTCACCACCCTCAGAGTGAAAAATTTCTTCCTAATATCTAATCCAAATCTACCCTCTTTCAGTTTAAAGACTCCTTGTCCTACCACTACACTCCCTGACAAAGAGTCCTTCCCCATCTTTCCTGTAAACCCCCTTTAGGTACTGGAAGGCTGCTATAAGGTCTCCCTGGAGCCTTCTTTTCTCCAGGTTGAACCACCCCAACTCTGTCAGCTGTTTTCCATGAGAGGTGCTCCAGCCCCCTGATCATATTTGTGGCCCTCCTCTGGACTCTCTCCAACAGTTCCATGTCCTTCTTATATTAGGGGCCCCAGAGCTGGACGTAGTACTCCAGGGGAGTCTCACCAGAGCAGAGTAGAGGTGCAGAATCACCTCCCTTGATGACCTCCAGAGGTCCCTTCCAACCTCAATCATTCCGTGATTGGATGAGTAATTTTCATCTCATTTTCAGAGTTTAAAAACTTAGTGAATCTATACAAACGTTTTATTTCAGATGTACCTTTGAAATGAATCTTCTCATTACTTCCAACATTTTGGTTCCCTTTGCAGAATAGCCTCAAAGTCCATCAAATAGACACCTCCTAAACTAAAGTACAAGCCCACCTGACACACCCCCAACAGCTAATTTTCTTTCAGGCCAAACTGGAGCGACCTTGAAGTAAAATTCTTCAAACATCTGTAGTGTAGACATTGGGTCCTCAGCATAATTTTATTCTACAAATCCAATCCTGTTGAGTTCTGCTACTTGCTAATGTGTAGTTTTCTATCATCAGATGAAAATTCTTGCTCATTCTCTTTCTCATCCCCTAGGAATATATATATATTAAAAATCATAATACAGATTTTATCATAAAATGATTTTTTTTAAAGTAGCTTTTAGCTGAGTGTCTCTCAGACTGGGATGTTGAAAGTAGTCTGCTGCTAACTAGCAGATGGAGGGTCTGGACCATCCTGTGGAGTCATTTTCATTTTATGTTTAGAATACTTTCTCAATAAGGTACTACAGGACAACAGATACAACCCTCTCTGCTTCCGAAATAAAATGATCCTTTCAGTTGTATATTGGACTACTTTCAATGCCACTGAGGCATCAAAGAGCTATGGTTCTTTCAGGAATTTAGGTGTCGTCTTCTCCCACTGCTGAAGCATGTGTGAGTGATCTGCCCAAAGAACAAGAGACCTAGCTGTTCAGGGTAAAAGGCTGCATGGGAACAAAGGGTTATGTTTCTGCACAGGAGAATTTTGCAATAACATAAAGCCAATGGAATGATTATCTGAGATTTAGCATGAGGCCTAGCAACTTCTGACCCTGTCACTTGCCTTAGTTCATCAGTCTTGGGGATATGCACCATTCTGAGAACTATGGTAATCTCTGCAATGTGTGCTAATGCCTGTTCAATATTTCAAGGTACCTGAGTTACTCTTTTTTCCTGGATTGTCACATACACTTCTTGACATGAAAATGCCTCAGTTACTGCAAAACTGCTATTCAAAAAGTTATTGAAATCCCACTCTGCTCTAAAGTGGTATAAAATAGTCACACATTCTTCTTTGATCATGAGTCTATTTGTATGTCCACAGGGGACAGACTAACCTTATGACATACATTTACTATCAACACCCTTTGAGCAACAACACATTCTGTGACATTGTCTCAGTCTGCAGCCAGAAATATCAATGAAATGCAATCATAGAACTATTTTTTTTACCCTCTTTTCTGTCTTTTCTTCAGTATATTGTTGTTATCAGGCACATGTTCCCTAAATACATCAGGATGCAGACTTTCCCTCTTAACAATTATCTACTGTGATCCTGTCAAGGTCAGCATTAGTTTTTCTTCGTAAAGCCCACCAGGGGCTACTGGAGAAGTTTTAGTCCTAAGAATACAAATGGAAGAAGGCAAATTACCTTCCAGTTATCTGAAATTTAATGATTAATTTGTTGCATAATCCAAATGCCAAATGCTTACATGAAGAAACATTCACTTCTGTTATTTAGTCCCATGCTGCACATACAGCCTAATGCTTTAAGTAATTCACTACAATTTCCAAGTCATATCCAAGGTTGTCTCATGGTAGCTCTCACTGATAGCTTGTATAAAACAACAAGGTCATGCTGACACCCTGCTTTGTCACTGTAGCATAACTTGTCTGCCACAGGAAATATGCACAAAGCATCAGAATCATAAAAATCTCAGACAGAGTCTGCTTACTTTTATGTCCCATGAGGACAAAAAAGCTTATTTTCTCAACAGCGGAAGTGTCTTATGAGAATCAGAAACAGGCAAAGAAAGACAAAACAATTATTTCTTTATAAGTAACAGCATTAGGCTCCTACATGAAACTTATACCAAAAAATACATTAAGGAAAAGAAGAGAATCCCTTCGTGTATAATTAGATAGTGTTACCTGTCTAATTTTTAGAATTGCTGAAGCATATCCTATTTCTACCAAATGAAATTGCGACAGACCAGTTGTGATAGCACACATTATAAATTTCCTATGGCCAATGTATTAAATGCTTTTCAGCATTTGTAAAGGCACGCATTACCACAAAAGTTTTTATGAGAATAACAGAACTATGAATTTCCAAAAGAATTATATTTTACAAATATAGAGCCCCAACGTACTTTCATGTAAACACAACTAAAGGCATGTTTTCTCTTTTATCCCTGGTGTACATACAGGAACTTTGCGGCAAGTGAGGTGGTGTGGAGCCTTAGGAAAACAGGTCAAAGTCTGCACTATAAGGGAGAGTCTGCTTCTTGGTCCTGAATTTGGGGTTCTTTTGTTTTCTTCTTAAGTATATTTGTAACCTTACAATTATTTGACTACTGTAGTAAAGTGCTCAGCAGTGTCTCAGGTTTGGGTTTTATTAATTTCATTTGCTGTTTGGGACCACATTGTTCCATAAAAATTGAAGTGGCTAAATGGAATAGTTTACCTTTCCTTTGGAATAGCAACCTTTCCTTTGCCTCCCAATACATACACGCACAGACTGGCCTTCATGAGCAGACTGGATAATCAGCTTTTCCCTTCCTCCTCGGATCTTCTCTCATGAATCCCTTCTTACACATCTTAGACTTTTCCTGTCTTTCAGTTCATCATGTACACATCTTGAGAGTCACTTCACACAATAAATTAGGTCTGATCCTGATGAAGCCAGTAAGAGCTGTGCAATTGATTCACTGGAGTAAGCATGCCAATTAGTATCTCAAAGCTGTTAAAAGGCCCAACCAAACAAACAAACAAATAAACAAAAAACAAAACAAAACAAAAAAAACAAAACAAAACAAAACAAAAAAAAAAAAAAACAAAAAAAAAAAAAAAAAAAAAAAACAAAAAAAAAACAAAACACCTTTTGTTTTCTCTTTTCAGTTTCAGTGGGACAGCCGAACACAAAAAGGCAGAAAACAGGGACTAATAGCACAGTTTCCCTCAGCACCCTTGTGGTTGGATGGAAGTATTACATGTCCCCTGCAGTTAATGAAATATGCTCTCATAAATTTGCACAAGTAATTGATCTTTTTAGGGGAAGACTTTGAGATTGAAAAAAAGATTTCTACACTTTCTGAGATCCTGTAAGACAGAGTTCTCTTCTCAGTTTCAGTGCTAACATTTCACATTCTGTCTTTGGGGTCATCATCCAAACAGTTGTTAAAATTGTTACCAATCATCTGTTCTTTGAGTCCATTCATGTCAAACAACTGCAGCACCAAAGTACATTACACGAAGTCTGTTTTTTCACCTTCACATGACTATTGACTAAGAATACAAGAAGTCTTGGGGAACCAGCTCATGCGGTCTTACATGTTGAGAGAGGCTCACAACTGCTCCAAAAAGCAACAATCATGGGGTCATTTGTAGTACAACTCCTTGCCTTTCTCTGACTGATGCCCTGTTGCAACAAGAGGCAAACTCAAATTTCATATGAGTGCTTTCTGAGTCCCCTATGATTGCCAACTGATAATGTTAGGTTTGTTTTTTTTTTTGGTTAAAAAAGAAACAGGAAAGCTGAATATGGCACGAGGATTTTTTTGAAGAAGGATCTAAAAATAGTCTACTCTGTTTTCAGTAAATGTCTGGTAATCAGTTTGGATGCAAAAGGCTAAAGTCTGTGTGAATCAACCTAGTCTTCAAGAAATTTCTAAAGTTTAATATCCAACAGACTATAAAAAAGCAGGTTTTAATCATAACTCAAGAAAATCAAGTGACATTGCAGGCCTCATCATCACCATTAAGTGATGAAGTAGTACAAGTCTGGTATGAAGTTTCAGGTTTCATGGTGGTTAGGGCTGCCTTAGGCCAACCATCATGTTGCCCATGGTGTAGGCTGGATATGAGTAATGGGCCTTTTTTTAAGCTGAGGAATTTAGAAGCTGTGACATATGTGCTGCTTCAGACAAATTCCTTTAATGCAAAATTCAAAAGATTTGATTAACATTTATCTTCTGCTACTGGAAGAGCAACCAAAAAAGACAAGGACTAGGAATATTATACAATTGGATATACTCAGTGTGAAGCAAGGCTAGAACTTCATCTTAAATTTCATCTAAGGCAAATGTAACTTCATTGTTGTCAGGTGAAAGTAGAGACAGAATATAGCCCAACCAATAGTTTGCCAACTGAAATATTGCTGGATTAGAAGCTAATGAATGAAAGTATAATTTTTAGAACCATTGAGAAAATAGTTTAAAGATGTGCTTTTGTATTTTGGTTATCCCTTTGATGAACATAATGGTTTCCATCCAAGTAAGTTAAGTAATGAGTTGCATTTATGTCAATTTCTTACAAATCAATACCTTCCTTTTCTGGTTAGATTCATTCATCTAAATCCATTTTGTAGACAGCACTGAGGAGAGGCAGGTGAGTGAAATCAAGCTTTAGTTAACTTTAGCTGTGTTTCTGGCAATGGTGTCACAGTTCAAAGTAAGAGGAGAGAGAAGTAGGAGAGTGCAGAAGTGAAATGTCTCAAATAACTGTGTTTTTTTTGTCAGATAAAAGTCTTAGTGGAAAGGATTGAAGTTGTGCTTGGTTAAAAAAAAGCCCACAGTTTTAATATGAGCCATTTCCAATTGTTATTGCCCATGATCTTACTATTTGAAAATGTAAGAAATACCTATTTCTACAAAAAAAAATAGAATTAAAGAATGGGTTGTCTTGTTTCCAGTAGACTCCACGTCTCTCATCCCTCTCAGCTGCATAACTGTAAAAAATGCTATGTTTATATTTTCCCACAACTACATATAAAAGGTTGAAACATATTCCATTTCAAGCTCTGATTTTGAAAGATCCAGTTGCACTGGAACAATACATAATCTGCAAGTTGTTAGCCTAAATATTTGTGGAAATAAAAAAAAAAAAAAACAATAGAAACTTGTGAAGATTTTTTTTTGCTTGTTTTCCTGAGAACAGACAGAAAGTTACAGATTTGAGGACATGGAGGACAGAAGGAAGGAATCATTTATTTTTTTCCTTTGTTCCCTCAATGATGCTTTCTTTCTAGATCAAACTTCAGGACTTCAAATTGCAGTTTTAACAAGACTAAATGGAGTGCCTATACAAAATATTTATAAATAGAAATAATAAGGTTACTTTTATGCTTTGTTTTCACAAACTTTACAGGTCACAAAACACTGAACAACATCTAACGCATATTAATATTGAATATACATTTTTCATTTCAGCAGCTTTATTTCAAAGAAGGTTCACAGAGTTATATATACAGTTATGTAGGTTTTGAAGATGTTATTAGACTGATAATACCGTGAACCTGTATCTTAGGGGAAACCCCAAGCACAAATACAGGATGGGTGAAGAATGAATCAAGACCAGCCATGAGGAGAAGGAATTGGGGGTGTTGGTTGATGAGAAGCTCAACATGAGCTGGCAATGTGTACTCACCGCCCAGAAAACAAGCCACAACCTGAGCTGCATCAAAAGAAGCGTGGCGAGCAGGTCAGAGAAGGTGTTTCTGCCCTTGTACTCCACTCTGGTGAGATCCCCCTGGAACAGTGCATTCAGCTCTGGAGCCCCCAAGATAAGAACATGAACCTATAGGAGTAAGTCCAGAGGAGGGCCACAAAGATTATCAAAGGGCTGGAGCACCTCTCCTATGAGGACAATCTGAGAGAGTTGGGGTTGTTCAGCCTGGAGAAGGCTCCAGAGAGACCTTATAGCAGCCTTCCAGTACCTAAAGGGGGCCTACAGGAAAGATGGGGAGGGACTCTTGGTCAGGGAGTGTAGTGATAGGACAAGGTAAACTGAAAGAGGGTAGATTTGGATTAGATATTAGGAAGAAATTTTTCACTCTGAGGGTGGTGAGACACTGGAACAGGTTGCCCAGGGAAGTTGTGGATGCCCCATCCCTGGAGGTGTTCAAGGCCAGATTGGATGGAGCTTTGAGTAACCTGGTCTAGTGGAAGTGTTGCTGCCCATGACAGGGGTAGTGGAACTAGATGACCTTCAAGGTCCCTTCCAACTCTAACCATTCTATGATTCTATGATTCTAATTACATCCATGTTATACATTGATGGCAGCATAAGAGCTGCCAGGGAGCTGTTATGATATCAGTACAATTAAGCTGAGATTTTGTGGGCTCATCATTTTAATGTGTAGTATTCCTGCTGGGCAAAACTCTGTCAAGAAAAAAACTGGCCATTCTTGCATCACTTTCTTTGAATAGGAGTAAAGAAGAATATGGCTGAGTCTTTTAGGGAAAAAAAAATTAGTTATTGAGATGTCTGGGGAATCTACCAAACAGGTTCCTTGGCAACAGCTAGTACCACATTTAAAGAACCCACAATGGCTTAGATGTTCCCACAGAGATTTAATTTAGTTTATGATTTTTGGTGAATACAAAGTTTTGCTTATGTTTTCATTTACAATGTCTGCAATGCAAGACTTTTTAGTCATGATGTGTATTCATGTGTATATATATATCTCCTTACATATACATGTACACGCACGTATATAGATGCACTTTCTTTAATATTTTTATTTTATATTGACTGTGCAACACAAAAAAATAGTAAAAATTCTGTTAATATGCATCATATGGTTTTATTCCATAAAATCTGTAGGCAAATTTTGATGTACGTATGATGTACATAGTCTTTTTTATTGCTCCTAAACACATCTCTGCCTACCAGTACAGATTTCTAGTATCTATGACATTCTAGTCCTCTAATAATTTGTTGTACTTTCAGGTACAATTGAAGCTCTGTTTTGTTTATAAGCTCCTCAAAGTGTAACCACAATCGTATATTCAACATTTAACATAATTTGATATATTCATTTTGGTGGACAAATCATAATATCTGTTTTTTAAATAAGAACTTCCCATAGAAGTCTTTAGAAAAGTGAGAATAGACTAATGTCTGAAACAGGTCCAATTAATCAATGATGTTAAGTTTTTCTCCCTGATGAGATTACTGTGATTAAACAGTGCTACCCATGGTCAAGGTGAAATATAGTCTATCTCCTAACTCTTCTAACAATGAAACATTTTAGAGAGTAATTCAATCAAAGGTGGTGGGACATATGCAATATATTTGGACTTTTTTTTCCTACTACATAAATCATGAATGATTTAAAATTAAGTGGTGAGAAATATTCAATGAACCCACCAACTGGATAGTTTGTATATCCTTTAATTCTAGGAAAAATTTGATGAGTGCAGGCTTTATGCAGGGAGCTTTATGCACTGAGCTTTGATTTTAGGCCTTGTTGTTACTAAATTTTCAGTGCATTTACTTCAGCAGAATCCTCAGTATCTTTGTTATTACTATATAAGGAGAGATTACTGTTACAAATGACTGTGTCAACATTATAAATAGCTCCACTATATTACGGTTTTCCCATGGGTATCCTCACTATTGGGGAAATTGACCTTAGACAGGACGATAAGTCACTCATGACTGGGAACCTTAAACTACAGATAATGGAATACATTTTGGAATCACTCAGTCCCTAACTAGACACTCTGTTTAGCTTCTCCATAACTATAAATACACCATACAAAGTATTTAGCTGAGGTTCTAATCCAATCTGTTGCCTAGTCAAATCTGTATTTCATATATCCTGTTAAACTGCGCTTCCATAAATGCACTTTCAGTGTGGAAAAAGTACTGGCAGAAGGGGTGTTCAGAAGTTTAACTTTCGCTATGTGGAATCACGTGGCATTTATACAAGCATCTTCATGATTTTAGTAATGAACCTAAAGATCATGGAAAGATCATGTTCTAGTAACAGCTTAGTTACCGAATAGCTAAAAAATAAGCATAGCTTACTTCATCTGCACTTTAAAAGAACAACTAAAGTTAAGAAAGAGGGTTACTCCAAATTCCTTCAGTTGTTTGCTTGTCTGGTGAGACTTCTGGCATGAACACTATTTACATGACAGCTTTGTGATTTGTGCTTGGCTTGAAAATCCAGATCTTGACAAGGACTTTAGTTGCTAACAGGCTTTGGGTCAGTACCAGTCTGAGAAGGGTTGACTGTAGTGATGGAAAAGGGTCATCGAGCTGTTCCTAGACCTCAAAGTCTAAACATCATCTTGCTGAATGTAACTTTCTAACTATTCAGATTTAGAATTGATGTTGCTAAAAGAGAAAAGGTATGTGAAAAGATCAGGCATTATCTTCAGTAATGTTATGTACACCAAATCCTCAGCTTCCCCTTTCCCCTCAACATAATACAACTAAATCACTAGCAAATGAGGCCACCACATATAACCATCCACAAATAATTCACTCTTTAGGCTCTCCTAGGTAAGATACTTACAAATGACCCATAGGAATAGAATCTTTAGTTATAAAATACGTCTTCATTCATTTTACTGCATATGGCTTTATAGGCATCCTATATTAATCCAGACTATGTTGAAGTGCTTGGTGGAGCACTTAGAGGGGAAATGAAGTTCCAGTTCCTATCTCCTTTGTTTGAAGAACTGCAGCTACTTTGCTAGACATTGCTAACTGTGGAGATACACCAATGTTGGTGAAACTGCTCTGTACCTCAGGCTTGTTTTCCTTTCTTTGTACACAGGACCAAAAATGACAGACACAAAGCTCTGTCCAGAATAAAATGCAGCCACTTGATACATATCTGGGAATGCCTTATACCACAGAATCACAGAATCACAGAATAGTCAGGGTTGGAAGGGACCTCTGGAGATCATTTAGTCCAACCCCACCGCCAGAGCAGGGTCACCTACAACAGGTTGCACAGGACAGCGTCCAGGTGGGTTTTGAATGTCTCCAGAGTGGGAGACTCCACAACCTCTCTGGGCAGCCTGTTCCAGTGCTCCACCACCCTCAAAGTAAAGAAGTTCCTCCTCATGTTAAGATGGAACTTCCTATGTTCAAGTTTGTGCCCATTACCCCTCGTCCTATCAATGGGCACCACTGAAAAAAGACTGCTCCCATCCCCCTGGCATCCTCCCTTCAAGGATTTGAAAGCATTAATAAGATCCCCCCTCAATCTTCTTTTCTCCAGACTAAAGAGACCCAAATCCCTCAGCCTCTCCTCATATGAAAGATGTTCCAATCCCCTAATCATCTTTGTAGCCCTTTGCTGGACCCTCTCCAGCAGATCCCTGTCCTTCTTGAACTGGGGAGCCCAGAACTGGACGCAGTATTCCAGATGCGGCCTCACCAGGGCAGAGTAGAGGGGGAGGATGACCTCCCTCGACCTGCTGGCCACACTCCTTTTGATGCACCCCAGGATGCCATTGGCCCTCTTGGCCGCCAGGGCACATTGCTGGCTCATGGTCATCCTGTTGTCCACCAGGACTCCCAGGTCCCTTTCCACAGAGCTGCTCTCCAGGAGGTCGGCCCCCAACCTGTACTGATGCATGGGGTTATTCCTCCCCAGATGCAGTACCCTACATTTACCCTTGTTGAATTTCATTAAGTTCCTCTCTGCCCAACTCTCCAGCCTATCCAGGTCATGCTGTAAGGCAGCACAGCCTTCTGGTGTATCGGCCACTCCTCCCAGTTTAGTGTCATCAGCAAACTTGCTGATGGTACACTCTATCCCTTTGTCCAGATCATCGATGAATATATTGAACAGGACTGGACCCAGTACTGACCCTTGAGGGACACCACTTGTTACTGACCTCCAACTAGACTCTGCACCACTAACCACAACCCTCTGAGCTCTATCTGCTAGCCAGTTCTCAATCCACCCCATCCATCTATCCCACACTTCCTAAGCTTGCCAGTGAGGATGATGTGGGAGACAGTGTCGAAAGCCTTGCCAAAGTCAAGGTAGACAACATCCACTGCCCTCCCCTCATCCACCCATCTAGTGACCTCAACATAGAATGCTATCAGATTAGTCAGACACGACTTCCCCTTAGTGAATCCACATCTCAGGTCTGGTTTAATGCTCTTCAGTGTTATAGAGAGAACTGCATTTTTCTGCCCCAGATATTAAGACTGAAGTGGAAGAGGATAGATTAAAGAAAAGAGTCAAACTCAGATGAAGAGCTGGGAGAGAGAATATACTCCTGGAGCTTTTTTTCCGCTGAGGAGATGTATGTGGGGAAAGAACTTTACCGTCAAGCATGAACCCCCTGACATGACCAGCCCTCTCAAAACAGACCTCTATAACTGGTTCATCTAAGTCTTTCCAAACCAGGCTGATAGACTGAGTGCAGCATCCTCCCCCCAATTGCTTTAGGTTAAAAGAACTGTCAGAGTAGTACTGCTATAAGCATCCACTGTTTAGGTCATTCTGCTCTGGGGTATAAAGCACACACTGGACAAGGATTGTATTTAGCCTATACCATCCCAACATTTTTGCTTCTCCTCTGTCTCAAAACAACCCATATAAACCAGATGGAAAAGCAATAATTTCTGTAACAGGATTCACGACTGGACTTTATCCAAACTGCCAGAACTAACTTAGTTTGATATCAAGTCCACCCTAAACAGATTTTAGTCACAGTTTGTGGTGTGATAGGTAATGAGGGCTTTCCAAGAAAGGTGAAAAGGTGGATGGATGGATGGATGGATGGATGGATGGATAGAAGAAACAGAAGTAAATATTTGGAGTCAGTAAACGGGGGTGGCAGATTTCAGAGTTGTGCAAGAATTACAGTAGTTCTGCTTACAGGCAGAATGACTCTGGATACATAGCAGAGTGGACATTATGGGAAGGTTATTGTCTAGTTTCCTACATCCAAACCCTTTTCTTAATGTAAGGAGGGATGTAGTTGCTGCAGTAAAATGATCATAGTCCTTCCCATACTTTAACTTCTCTAATCCCAGGTCTCACGATGTCTGTGGTCACAGAGGTTCTCATCTTCTCTTGCTATACACCAGAAATCTCTGTCTTCCCCTAAATTTGGTCTAATACTCCTGTTTGTATCTGCTATGGAGCACCAGCTGCAGTGGAGATGAGAAGGAAAAGAGAAGAGAGGATTCAGAAACATGCTGGCTCATACAGAGACCTGACGCTGCTGCTGGGGCCTGGATTCATGAGCTGCTGGTACCAGCATCCAGATCTAGCAGCTTGTCCTCGCCTCATTTGGAAGAAGTGATGAGATGGAAGTTTCTCCAAACCTGGCTTGTGCAACATTGATTCAGCTGAATTCTAAGCCTCAGGGCAAGTACATCTTTTCTGCGCAGGCTGTTAAACTGCTCAGAGGGAGTACTTTTTCTCCTTTTTCGGGAGGAAGGGAGTGAGAAAAGGGGAGTGAGTAACCATAACAACAAACCTGCAAGTTAGTGTTTTCTCCTGGGGTAAAGTCTTGGAAGAGCGGAAGAAGCAGTCAGAAGCAAAACTCTGACTGTCAGCATCTGCTGATGTTGCTAGGAGTTTGAATGTCTGCAGTATGCCATCACCTGTTCAGAGTTATTTCCATCACTTCACTAAGCTCTTAGAGGAATGCACCCTACATTGATCACTACAGTAATACAGATAGTCCACCACTAATCTTGATACCATACTCTTGGCAACCCTTAAAATGTGGGGGGTTGTAGTCTTTTTTCCTTGTCATAAGAGGACTCTTTTCCTGTGTACAAGATTTTGGCTGTCTCAAAAAAAAGGGAAAAAAAGACAGGATTGCATGTACGCTTCTCATCCCTGCAGTCTGCCATTGCAACAGTGACCAGAATTTTGACCACCAAGTTTGAAACCAACACCATATTAATGGTTCCAGAGAGAGTATAATATTACCTGCACCAGGTCAAGTACAGTTACTCTGTGGAAAGTGATTTAAATCAATACAAAATACCTCAGAATTCTCTGGGAGACTTTGCATTCCAACCTGCTCTCTACTCTATTGATGTACTACTAAACCAAACTAAGTAGTACATCAATACACAGTTTTAATTAGGATACTGGCATCTGAGGAGATATCTGAGATTTTTTGATGGGAGAAGAAACTATCAAGTCTAGCAAAGAAAAAACAAGAGCTACAGGAAAAATCTGTGTCAAGAGAATAACAAAAAAGCTAACAAAATCACCAGAGCTTGAACAAAGCAATAGAAGATAGTACAGGTGAAGATCAATGTCTCAAAGTAAACAGAAGGGAGAAAATAGACTAGTGTTATTGACAACAATAAAACTTTGTGTTTCCAGTCATTGTTGAAATTTTTATAACACAAATGCAAATGTAAATTTAAAAAGAGAAAGAAAAAATTGTTAATTGGAAGGGCAGAGTTTTTTTCTCTTAAGCCTGGATGGCAAGTTTTCTTCAGTGAATTTTATATGAAATCATTACTTATGGTTGGATTGTAGTTTTTCTTGCTTGAGGTAAAGATGACTGGGGCAAAAAGGGAGAGAAAGAAAAGAAAGTCTCAAAGTAAACAGTTAACTAATTGTATAATCCAAACTATTTATTAAATTATCATTAAGACTTCCAAACTACATCTACTGACAATAAAAATGACCAAGGTTTATTTGTGTGTGACCACAAGCATTCTATGGATGTTACCACTGTTATGTTGTCTGAAATGGTATTCTGAAAGAAATGAATATGTTGTATTTTAATGAATAAATAGAAGAGGCAGTTTTAATGCACTACTAACCACTGTAAAATATGTTCATGTATATATTAAAAAAAAGACAGTATTTCAGTAGGTTACCTTTTTTTAGTAATAAAAAGTTATCTAAATATTTTCTGAAATAATTAAGTTTTAGATTAACAAAAATGAAAATAGAATAGCAACATGTTAATTAAAGAAAGATACAAGGAGATAAATTCACTACTAATGCAGTTTCAGTAACTTAAAAGCAATTTTACTTCATTCAGCCTGAAAGTTACCATTAAGTTTCATTTGAAAAGTTTTCAATTTTAAGAAACAAAACCTATCGAAAAGGTACATTTTGGTTTTGTTTTTACAATAATTCTGTAACAAAAAGATTAATTTCCTTGTGTTCTTTTCTGAGACTGGTAACATTATGGTGATTCCTGCCCTATTACACTTGGCCTGATGACATACAAATAGACTCAAAGGCATTTTGTTTCTGGAAGTAGTATATAATGAAGTCAACAGTCATTCAATATTTTAATGAAAATGACATTCCTAAGCCTTTTATTTGAGGAAGGCAACAACAGCAACAAGAAACAACAACAAGGAATCAAAATTTTAAATTCATTCTGTATTGTCAAGGTATGAGGACTTTTTTTAAAAAAAATACTTCAGAAATCCATTAATTTTGTGTTAAATATCTGACCTTTAAATCAGGATTTTAGAATATTCCATAAAAGCTGTGAAATTTTTAGACATTTCAAATTCCTGAACAAATGTATGATAGGGATATAAGGATAAAAACATATTTTGAGAGTCCAACAGGGCAGCAAGCAGGAAGTACTTTAATTATGAATTGTGTGGAGGAAATAGATTTTAAAATATCAAGGCTGTGTTTTGTGACAGACTCTCAGGTAAGAAAGAACTCTGCATCTGGATAAATAATATCGTTTAATTATCATCTTGCAATTGGGGGTTTTCATTCTTTGTTGTCCATTAAAGCAAGCTACCTTTCTTGGACCATTTCACTTGGAATGTGTGAGTCTTTCCAAATATTGACAATTTCCTTATACACAGTGTAAAAACTCTGTAAAAATAATGTTTAACTCTGGTCTCTGAATTTATGTCATGAAGATCTTGAAATGATACTTCTTTTTTTTTTCTAATTAATTTTTTTTTTGTTTGTTTGTTTGTTTTTTTTGTTTTGTTTTGGTTTGTTTTTTTTTTTTGTTTTTTAATTAATATTATAGTTTAGTATTTTTCTCACCGGGTTCACTGTAGATTTGGTACAGCCTGTAAGTAACATTTTCAAAAATATTCATCACTTGCCCAATTCTGTTCCTATAAAATATGTAACAAAGTTTCTTTGGCTTCAGAAGGAGCACTGGGGTAAGGATATACCTGTTCTTTTAAAAGTCTTCCTTTTGGCTTCTGCATTTTCTTTGCCAGTAGAAGAAAAATCAGTAGAAAACTCAGTAGAAGAAGAAAATGCAGTATTAGAATCATAATTAGAATTGAGGTTTTTTTTAAAGAATCTTACTCTAAAACTTTAGTAAATCTATAGTAATTGCAAAGATGAATAGATTTGCTGTTAGACAGTGAATGGCATAATCTGAAGAGATCTATCTCTCCAAGCGTGGTTGGGTTTCCTATGGAATTTTGGACAGCTTGTTAAACAACCTATCTCCATCCTCTACTAGAAAACAAACAAAACAAAACAAAATAAAGAATCAAAACCTCCCAAGAATTATTATAGCCTCTATTAAAAAGGAGCAGTGCTAATAAAATTCACTATTTTCTTTGATACGCTCAGAGACTATTGCCAAAAAGAAAATGCAGGCACAGTACACAAGATGTAGCTTCCAAACCAACCACAGCAAATACTGAGGATGACTCCAGAATTCTGTTCAACAATTGATTGCTCATGTTATTGCTCAATGATTTGATGACTGACAGCTTTTAGGTGTTGTCACAATTTATTGAATCAACTATTGATTAAACTGGAGATAGATCCAATGAACTTCTAACGTTCGGTTCAGCAAGAATGCAGTTACCTACATCATCAAACAGTTTTAATTTGCCATTAAAGACTCAGCCAATGCAGGTCTACAACTGCAGGTGGTCTGTGTTTAATAATTGATAAGATCTGTATGCAACACTTAATCAGTGGGAGAAAAGGAGAAGGAGATACTACCTATAATATGGGAGATGGTGATATTTTGAGGCTGATTTACAATCTCATTCTTTTGCATTAATCTGTCACTATCTAAATGGCTCTTCAGTCTTGTTTGTAAGGTGTTTTTACTTCATACAGCTGTATAAATTTGAACTAAGGTAAAAAACTTCCATTCTTTTCTTGTTCAGTTTCTTTTTGTGAATTATTTCCTTACTTTTTTTTTTTTTAAGGTAAAATATTTTCCTGCAGACAAGACCATATCCTCTATTGTTATTAGACTCTGCTTAGAAAAAGGCAGAATAAGTGTACCAGTTTAAAGGATGAGGAATGCAGTAGGAAAACTAAAAGAGGGCAAAAAAAAGCTTCAAAATAAGGTGAAAATGTATGGAAGAATAATACCTATGCATATGGCTCTCTTTGAAGCAATATTGAATAAAAATATTGGCTTAGTTGCAATAGCAACTAAGGAAAGAATAACATCACCTCTTTAAATTTTATCCCATTGAACAAAACCTAAAAATAATAAAAAATGTTAACCTTAAGGGAATTAATATACTGAAATAGTCAGCAAAAACTCAGACATTTGCATTTTCCTTTACATTGATATTTACAGAAATGTTGGAATCTGTCGCAAATCCATTCAACTGATAAAAGACTAACACTGGGCTGTAATCAGATTTTACACATATCCACTCATGATTTCCTACAACATGTTTGATACACTTGATGGTTTGTACAGGTTTTGGGTGAAGAAGAAGAAAATCCTTAGCTTAGTGAAAGAGTTATTTTTCCTTTGCTTCTTGGTCCTCCCTTTTCTCTCCTGCTTTACTGAGTCTTCTGTAAAGCTGTTTTTTGGATCTTACTTTTCTTTGTTTAAATGCCAAGAAGGCCCTCCTTCAAAACAAGTAACAATTTCAGGAGAACTGACAGACTGACTATTCAAGGAAGAGTTAATTACAGGTAACCTCAAATTCTTTTCTTGATAGTGTGTTTTATTTCTTAGAATAGAAGAAAAAAACCCCAACAGTTAAAAATTAATGGGTGACAGTAACACAAGGCCTTCTTAGCTTTGGCTGATCAGGAGACTGGCAGATATCTCCAGCTGATAAAATCTTTCTTAGCACCATGCTACTCTTTCTTTTGTAACATTCTTATTGCAACTCATTATATCTTGGAGCCAGGGAAATTATATTATTTAAAGTAGTGGCTATTCTATGGACCTGAACTGTCTGCATTTTGATAGCTTGCATACCTACATACAAGGTCGGGAGTTTGAATAAGATAATAGATTTGCATTTAATCAAATGACTCTTCAACTATCTAATGACTCCTCTTTTCCACCTCTTTTCCAGGTGCACCAGAAACACCATCAGATACTTATCACATACATAGCAACAATCTTTTTATGTCTGTCAATGCGGAAAGTATGGATATGTGGAATTTTAGTAAGAGGAAATCCAGTAATTAAATTGAGTTTCCTAAGAGGTAATATTACCTGATTATTTTTTTTGTAAAAAATGGAAATATTTATTAACAGAAAAAAAGGAATTAATTTAGTGTGAAAATGATTTAAAAAATAGAGCTGTTCTAGCTGGAAAAGGATACTACTCTAAAGCACTCTCATCTCTATGACAAACAAGTTTTACCACTGTGAATTCTGTTGCTGTGAACAACGAGTAAAAACTGAAACCTGAGCTGTAATTGCATTTCATCGTAGTAGCAAAACACAGTTAAATGAACCATCACTTTTTTGCTTGTTTTTCTTTTCAGAAAGCATCAGAAATATTACTAGTAAATGTTTTTACTTAAAATCGTGATTTTTGTGCTAAAATTAATTAAACATGGGATTGTTTGAAAGATCCAAAGGAGTATTAATGCCTGATGTGGAGGAGCGTCCCCACACGTCATAGACACACTCAATAATGAGTGTGATGGAGAACTGAGGAACAAGTTCCCCCCAATGAGGGAGTCAAGCCAAGCGCTGAGGGTGACCTCACACAGGCTGTGCTCTCACCATTGATGCGTGGTTGTGCGAGGGCTGAACATGACGGGCAGAACCAGGGACTGGTAA
>VZSZ01004688.1:32572-123222 GCA_013398815.1 Ibidorhyncha struthersii | reverse complement strand
CCCGGAAGGGTTCTTAGTGTCCTTGGGCCCTGAGAAATTTGACCAGTGTGCATCTGTCAACGTCACATTGCAGAATTAGTCCTATCATCTTTTCAGCTATAAATACAATAAAAATGCTGTGTCTGTGGAAGGTGTCTTTTCCTCAAACCCATAGAGTTTTTCATTGAAACATTATAAAACAATCCGTAACAGATGTTTAAAGTCAGGGCACATTGGCTATATTTTGTGTTCTCAATTCCCTTGCTAACTAATGGATTTGTACTCAATTAAAGATAAACTATGAGCGAAAAAAAAAAAGCCATAGAGCAGCATAGCATTTCAGTTTTCAATGGACTCTTTAAAATACTGTAATAAAAATCTTGTGTACTTAAGATAATTTGTTTCTTAAAAAAAATAATAAAGGGAATTGCTTAGTGCAATGGCTTGGCTGTTTTTCCTCTGAAAAAGTAGAGCTTCTATCAGCTGCCTTATTGTTTCATAAACATAAAAGGCTGACTCCAGTTTGCTGCTCCATTGACACTAAAGGACCGGTTTTTAGGCTTGACCACATAACATGCCTTTTTATTGTAGTAAGTAAATGACTAAATTAATGTTTAAAATGGTATTTAGGTGACTAAATAAGAATTTATGTCCAAAATTTTTATACTTGACTGCCTAAAATTAGGAAGGGTAAATAAATCCCTAGTTAAGAGACAGTTACTCAAACAGAAGTGGGTTGATCTTCAAAGCTGGAAGAAAATCAGTGAATGTCCCTGAAATGGTTCGGATATGCATGCACATTGCAGGATTAGGCCTTCAGAAAATGAAGGATTTTGTTCTGCTGCCTACTCTTACCTTCCTTCAGACATCTTTTGAAAATGGTAGCATGAAAGATATAAATGCTGAAACAGGGAAATAATAATTAGCTGCTATAATGAAATTATTTTCATTATTTTCTCATGACATGGAAAATGTATATGAATTCAGATTTGCCTGTGGGTAGGATTCATTTCACCTAGGTATCAATAAAGTAGGTGCCTTCATTTGGAATTAGTTATCTAGTTTCCCACTCTAGATAGCAGAAGTATAGTCAATATATTCACTGGAGTTTAGTTTTAAGTCTGTTGACCAGATGTAGAGGTTTAATTAAGTGAATTATACCTTAGCTTCCACACTGATCAAGTCTTTGCCAGCAGTGAGGGACCTCAGGTGATTTTCACATTGCAATCACCAACATACAATCAGATCACACCAGTCGAATCATAATATTTAAAACTTAATGAAGTAATTCCTCAGTGACAATGATATAAGAAAAGAAATTACAGTTCCTTGTCAATGTATAATTTAATACTGGATTTTATCCCTTTATTTTATAACAGCTTCTTCAAAATCAGCCGAAATGAAGTCCTTAAAGAAATGAACTTACAAATTTCACCTTTTCTTTTTTTACCCAAGTATACTCTCAACAAGTGCTGAGCACATTTGATTTTAAGAGGAACATGAAAAAATCAATATTAATTTGGTCGGATGTTTTTCTGTTCTTTAACAGCTTTGTGATGTGGTCAGCATACTAGACAGACATCATTTTCTATTCATCTCTGCACAATTGTTTGATTGTTAGATCTTGCCATGGCAGGCATTCACTACTAGATTCAGGCATGAAAACTGCATTTATTTGTGCTGTATCCAATACTATAACAGCAAAATGGTGTGTTGTAAGGCAGTGATGAGTGATATTGATGAGGACAGAAAAGCTAACAGTCATTTTTGCCTTGTCATTTGATTTGTACAGAGAAGAATGGGTGATCTCTGGAGAGCATTTATGCCATCTGGCATTAGTTTACAGGTTAGATAATTTCATCTTGCGTAAATGAATGTTTTGCTCTGGTTCAGTCTTCATTCTAGGATTATCATCTTTGTCTTCTGGTTGGGCTGTACATGTTG
This sequence comes from Ibidorhyncha struthersii, assembly GCA_013398815.1. Lineage (NCBI taxonomy): Eukaryota > Metazoa > Chordata > Aves > Charadriiformes > Charadriidae > Ibidorhyncha > Ibidorhyncha struthersii. Next base: position 121,299 of record VZSZ01004688.1, on the reverse strand, counting down.
TCATGTTGATGTACTTTCTTTTTCTTTTATTTTTTTACTAAAATGTCATAATTTCTTTCCATATCACAAGACAGGGGGCAGAGGCATACTTCCAGTCCCTAGTTTCCATGATAAGCTCACAGCTTCCTCTCCTGCTGACTACAATGGCAATATTCCAATAGGACAAATGCTGGTGATTAAGATTTTCTGCTTCAAGAAACACATTTTGTTCACTAGTTGTCAAAGAGCTTTCTGAAGGTGATGTACATAAGAAAGGCACTGTTGCTGGAAGGATGTGTTTTCTCCCAGTGAGGTTTTTGGCCTGCTTGTGGCAATACATTGAATATTTGGTTGTCAGACAAAGCACTCCCCAGGTTACCAGCCCATGTCATAAGATTGCTAAACACTGAGAAAGAGAAACATACTGAACAATATTATCTGCCAACAACAGAGAGTAGTTTGTAAGACCTTAAAATCTCAGTGCAACAGTAAACAGTGAGTGCTCATATAGTATTTTAATTTTAGGAAAGGACAAAACCAGGATGACATATGAAAAAGCCTCTTTAAACATGTAGGTGTTAATACTGTACAAATTCCACCTCATTGTTGTGCTACAAGCTGTCTGAAGAAGATACCTTATTCTTTGCAATCAGAGGATTAAATTGCATAAGAACTATAAGACCCTACAAAGACTTTTACATGGAAGATACCAATAAACTTTTGTCCACACCTGTGAAACAGACTAGATGATTGGGCTCAAATTTGTCTCCAATGAGCTTATCATTTCAAGATGATTCAAATTAGAGTTGCTTGGGAAAGCCAGGTAGTCTTTGCAGTGTAGTACTTCTGCCTCAATTTAGACAGCAGCAGCAAAATGAGATGAATCTGATTGCAAATAAATCTGTTTCTCTTCATGAACTAAGAAAAGAGTCTTGAGGACTGGCTAAGCTCTAGAGGCCAACAATGTAGAGACTGATCATAAAAAAATTCATAGCAAAGGGTAGACCAAGCCATAGATTATCTGACATGATGTACCCCAATTATATTTCCCACAGATATCTCTGTGTGACTGTTTTACTAGACCACTGCATGATCATTTTGCTTGCTAGTGGATATCTTGAATGCAGTAAAAAAATAATACAAATATAAGCAAAAAGACATTTGAAGCAGAGGTCCAGGTTTCATTGTCACAATATTCGTGATTAACCTGTGTAAATGGTACTCCATTTATGTCTGTTATGTAAACCAGATTTTCCCAATTAAGAAATGCGTTAAGAAATATGCATCAGAGCTTTTACCTCTGCCATTACTACATAGCAGTTTCTTGCTGATATTGAGCAAAACCTTCCCTGTTAAAGGTATCAATTTTTCAGAAGCCCATTCTTACTTGTAATCAGTTACTATAAATTGCTAATTTTAATCCCATATTTTCTATTTTAATGCCTAAAATCTGGGTGCTGCCCAGTGATAGTAGTAATAATAACCTAGTTAGTCTGGATGTGTAGAACTGAGACCCAGGGCCCACAAGAGACGGCCCCAGTGACTACTCTTTGTGTTGACAGAAGTTTGCAAAAAAACACAGTACTCTCTAGGCTTTAAAGTTATGCATCTTTTCCTTATGGTTATAGAATTTTACTTACACTTTTATCTGAAGAGTGAAACAGCTTCAGTGGGAACATGAGAAGTATCTCTGTTCCAGTTTTCTAAACCACATGTGGCTATAGCAGATCTTCTCTGAAGAAAATGCTTTATCTCTATAGGCTAAAGAGAGCCAAGAACCTGGACCACGCTCTTCATGACCACCTGTGCAACCCCTAAGTTGCCAAAATGTAGGCAACAACTCTTCCTATTAGGACAAAATTTTTCACTATGAGGGTAGTGAGGCACTGGAACAGGTTGCCCAGCGAAGTTGTGGCTGCCCCATCCCTGGATGTGTTCAAGGCCAGGCTGGATGGGGCTTTGAGCAACCTGGTCTAATGGGAGGTGTCCCTGCCCATGGCAGTGGGGTTAGAACTAGATGATCTTTAAGGTCCCTTCCAATCTAAACCATTCGATGATTCTATGATTCTTTGAACACTTCTTCCAGGTGCTGTGTTATTCATGAAAATCATTGTGACTATGATTATGCTGTCAGAGAATATTAAATGTGCAAAGAATGTGCATATCAGTTTAGCTCCCTTGGGGCCTGAAGTCTGCCAACACCGGTTTTGTGAATCATAGACAACTTAAGGCTGGATAGGGTCCTGAGCTGCTTGGTTTAGCCAAGATGGCAGACCCTCTAAGTATGTACATTGTCAAACTTTGGGCATTAACATTTTGTCTGGCACAACTTTGGTTGCCTGCAGACTTTTAGGCACCTAAGTAGTTAGTTAGGAGATGGTGATCAGCTTTTTGGACTTTCATGTGTAGATCCTAATTACTTTGTATTTTGTCATATAAAAACTTTTAAGACACCAAAAAATGGTTTGATATAAGCCATTCAGTAAAGTGATCTATTGCAAAGAAAAAAAAAGAGAGACCATTAAATATTATATGGAGTTTTTTCATGGTTTTGTTTTTCAGTGGTTTAGAACTGGAAAAAACAAACTATGGGGGATTTAGTTGAGTTCTCTGCCTATTGCACACAACAGTTTCATATCACCTTCTTTGGAAATGCATTAAATATTATTATAAAATGAAAATATTTTTTTCTTTTTTTGGAATGTGTAAAATGATATATGGGAGAATTATGTACTTCTGTGATTTTTAATTTGTGAAGTTGTTTTGAAATCAGCTTATAAACTCTGCATTGGAAACTGTTCACAAACACAAATACATTTAAAAATCAGAAGGCAAATATATTTAAAGTTTTTATCCCAAGGGAAACTAGACACCTTCTTGAATTTCAAAATCTTGACAGTTAGTGGTGTTTAGATAGTTTCAAAGTATCTGACATTCTAAACCAATTCAATTATTCTTCTTTTGGATTATGCATTAAGAATTGCAGTGTAAGTGTTATTGGAAGAAAAGCTCTCAGAATTTAATAAGATTTAATTCAGTGATTCATATCCACTGCTGTTTTGTGCTGATGATGAACAGGAGAACTTATCTTGGCTGAACTGCATGTCCTGAAAGGAAATTATTTGATCCTACAGTGCTTTTCACAGTAAAGAAAAAAAAAAGTTTAATAGCACTAGTTAGATTTTTCAAGAACAGGCACTGTTGGTTTTAAATTTATATACTCAAAGGAACATTTGATTGCTATTTTTGTCCAGTAGCACAAGATTTCCCAAATAAGGCACGTAATTCCACTACAAAAAAGCAACTAAACTGAGATGCTGTAAGAGGATTTTCTCTTTGCAGATGTCAAAGAACACACTAAATTGTATCATGGGCATAACATTTGTGCAAACCTACATGCCTTATTTTTTTCCACAACAGACAAGCTTGGAGCTTAAAATAAATTCATGGGTAGAGAAGCTCCCATAAAAGTTTTGAACCAAATGTCTCTTCATCCAATAGCTGAACAACTTGCCAATAAACATCTTATAGATTCATTAACACCATTTACTACAACACCATTATTAATAAGATAACATTTAATTTTATAATTTTTTTTAATAATTTGTGCTCATATTTGTACTTAGCTGAACTTTTATCCATAAGAACAGTGGTTAGTTGTGCTTCTTACGAAATACATATCAGACAAGTGTAGAATAAAATCAGATAAAAGCCTTGGACTGGATACTGAGGTGGAAAAAAATGCCATAGTATCTTTGCCTGAGTGGAGATAACATAATTGTGATCTTGTAGCGCATAAAGAATGAAAAGGATCTACATCATTATATCCAGCTTCCTGTTATTTTTGACAACCACAGGAGAGAATGTCACTTATATATTTATCATATTATAGGTGAAAATTCAGTAAGATCCCAGTACTCTATGGGAAGGTAGTTCCGGGATAAATTTATAATTTCCTAAATTTACTAATAAACAGTCTATATCCATGGATTCTTACATTCACATTATCTTCAATCTTAAATAAATCTTCTTCACATATATTATTTTACATATGTAGCGAACATCTGTATTGAAGGTCAGGTTGGACAGGGCTCTGAAATTATGACAAGCAATGAAAAGGAACACGCTGCCTCTGTAATACCATGCCCCTGCCTCCTTGCCAAACCATCACTACCCCAGAACAGTAATAATACAGAGTTTCATTCATGATTTAGAACACAAGTAACCTAGCTTCAAATTGTTGCTCTGCCTTACTTAAACTTGGTACTTGAACCTGTGTTTTGTTCATCAGTGGGGACTGTCCTGATCAACTATGGATTGGTCATGGGAACTGAAGAGGGAAACACTTGCTTTCCATAGTAAAAAGAAAAAAAAAAAGAAAAAAGTCCTATCTTTCATTTACTCTTTTATCCTTCTGCTTTTTAAAATCAATTTAAACCATTTATTTATTGACACCTTTTTTTGCCTTGTAAGCATCATATCTGAGAATGTTAAAAGTTTTCTTTAATTGTTCCCCCACCACCAATTCAATGGCAATGATTGGTTGCATACACTTTTTGTGGCTCTATAGGTTTCTATAATGATTATATGAATTACCATACAAGTCAGTATATTCTGATTTCAGAAACTAACTGTCCATGAATTCCTGTTATAGACCCGCAATGGTGTACTTTTTCCTTTTTATATCACATATGTTTATAACTTTGAAATGGGACTTTTCATGTTGAAATGTGAAAAAAATTAAAACCATTCTGAGTCTAATGGTTACTCATTAAGCTTGACTGAAAATTATTTTCCCTTTACATGGCACACTTTGAGATTTTTAATTTAGTCATGTGTTTGAACGTAACAAAAAATAAACCAAAAAATCTCTTTCATATATCAAAAAGGAGAACAAAAATACATTTCATTTTGCAGAACACATAACATTGGTTAGAATATGATTTTTTAACTTTTTTATCATTTTTTAATTAAGATTAGGTCTTATCATATATCATAAAATATTGAATGCTTAATTCATTTTATTTCACCCCTTTTTATGATATTCAGATATTGTTAAAAATCTTTCTGTGAAAAAGTTAGATTTAAATGAAATGGTATTATTATAATAAAACAATTATAATAAAAACATTATTATAATACAAATAAAGTTATAACTAAATTTAGAATTAGAAAAAATAAGCTCTATTTTTCCCACTGGCTACCATGGGTAATGGGAACTTGAAGTCCCATTTTATCTCTGATATAGACATTTTGTATAGCAGTAAGTGAGCTCCATAATCTGTCAGGCAACATTTTACTTGCAAGAAATACAGTGAGGATTAATGAGCTTCTATTTGCTAAGGCTCAAAGTCATTTAAAAGCAGGACCACCTCTGGGTTTGAATAAAATCTTAATCTGTCCTAATTTGCCTAGGACAGCAATTTGCCTAAAGATGTCTTTTGGATCTTGTTTACAAGGAGTGTATTCTGGCTCAACATGGGGAGAGTAAAATACTCAGAGGTTTATGAGAAGTTGATGAGAACCAGAACTGAATTCTGCTCAGTTCTCCCCTGTGCACCATATGACTCGAAATGAACTCCTTCCTCAGGCAAAGCATCACAATTTTTAATCTGTATTATTTTTTGAGTTCTGGACCCACTAGCCAGCTACTCTTCTGGTATGATCTAGTTGGGGAAAATATCAGAACCTACATCTCCAGATCTCATCACTCTTTTGGGAAAATATCAGTGTCTTCTCCAAAGACTGAATATCTGGACTGAAAGGCGGCTTAGCAGATGACATTCAAGAGACATTAAGCCCTCAACCAGCCATAGTCTTCTCTCAAATTTTACTCAGTCGCAGAGTAGAAATGTCAAAAATGCTGCTTCCTTTTCCAAATGGGCACAACCGTAAGTTAGGTGTGCCTTCTTTCTTTCTTTCTTACTGCTGTCAAAATAGAAAGGAATATAGAGGGGATAAGACTCCACCTTCTGTCTATGGGGAGGCTGAGAGAGCATAGCAACAGATTTTCGGGATGAAAAGCAGAAAATCCGAACATGCATTCTGTATATATTAATATAATATATTAATATATTAATAATGAGCAAAGGTTGAGAAACGTATTCTGTGTATGAGCAAGAAGTAAACTGTGAAAGGGCAGAGGATTTGGGGAACCATATTTTCTCTTTATAGTTGCTTCTAATCTTGACAAAATAGTACTCCTATGATTTAGGCTTCATAGGAGATGAAACTCACCATGCTTTGTACTTTCATAAGTCTTTAAATCAGGGTCAGCATAACATTCAAAGTGCTTGGATTTCTACTGGAATAAACAAGACAACTATTTACTTTTCTTTCTTTGGATCTTTGGATGTCTAATATTTTAATAAATGGTGCTTTGGTGGAATACTACTAAACTTTATCATGGTAAGCTCTCCTCTCAACTAAATCCTGAGCTGGGATCTGATCTGGTTTCTTTTTAGACTATATTAATTTTCTTTTGAAGGATGTTTTATGTCAGAAAGTTAAACCTTTATTCATGGCTTGATTTACCAGTCACACAAAACACACTGCAGCCATTAAAAGCAAATCAAACACACTTTATAACATGGATGTCTTCTACAGCAAGCCATTCAGATGGAAGGTTGGATTCAATTTGCACAATATACAATTCAAAACATTCCTAGGAAAGTTAGTCTTATTTAAATTTTGACATTTGTTGAAGGATTATCACATTGATCTATTAATTTACTTGACTTTGTTTTTAAAACTATATAATTATATCAAATTAAACAATGGACAAAATGGAGGCTGAAGGTGGTTAAGTTGTATTTGTTAACATTTCATCACTATTTATTAACGCACAATATGATTTGCAGACAAATGCAGGATCAGTAAGGGGAAAAAATGTGAAACAGCCAGAACTATACACAGTACTTTGAAGTGGATGTAAGTCAATGTAAAAATTAGCCATCTCTGATGAAAAACAAGAGTCTGAGCAAGAGTTCTTGAAGTTAGTATGAATGGCTTTATTGACTACAGAAAGGTTTTAAACATGCCTCATATTATTATTTAGTTTTTGTGTCCTGATAGCGCCTTAGGGTGCAGGTAGGATTACTGACCTCTGTTGTGTTAAATATTTTATGGGTAAGACAGAAAACATGGTTCCTGCCCTAAGAACCTGACAATTCACTTTTGATATTCAGCTAAAATTCTGCATAATTTGGAATGACATTGAATACAACAGGAAACAAATTTAATTTTAAGCTAAAGGTTGATTATTCTTCTTCCTTACTCTAACTGAAATAAACGGAGCCACTACAAATTTATCCAGGGTGAAGTATAATGAAAAATGGTTATATAAAGAAAAAGCCGCATCTGCTTCTAAGCAAAATGAGGCAGGAATAAACACTGATTCCAACAGAAGTCCAAATGTTGCACAGTACTACCCAAATATAAGCAGAATTAGATAAAGTTTATTGTGCCCTGGGTTTGCTAGGAGTATGATTGTTTCTGCAAGTAAGTTAACTTGGGACATATCCCAGAGGGAGTAAGGAGGGGGAATCTTTGCAGCTGTACTATTTCATGTACTAGTGGCCTCAGTTTCCTCCTGGATGCACAAACACAGGGAAATTCCATTGGGGGACTTCAACTGGTGAGAAATAAATGCTTCCTGTCTGTGGCCTAGTGCTATATCTTTCCTTCTCTGAAAGCTTCCATGCTCATGTAGCTCACCAACTAGCTGATCTCCTGCATCTCACACTACATCTTGAAAAGCTGGAAAAAACCTGCAGCACTGATGGGAATGTAGGAGACAAAGAGAGACAAGGGAGTAATGTCTGAAGGAAACCTTGGTGTAAAATGGCATTCAACAGCAATTGTGTGTTTCTATACCCGTACTGTCATCAGTCTCCTAGCCGTGGAAGCCTGAGAAACTTTGAGGCCACCAGTCTCTCGAATCACAGCTGTGGTGCATGACAACTTTCAACATCACAAAACATGCCAGCAGCAAATGCTGCTTCAAAAGCTATTCATGTTATGACATTTTCTTGCTTGTTGCATGCAAATTTCACATGGCAGAAAGCATGTTAGGGAGACATTTCTCAGCTCTCCAAGGACATCTACTTCTCCTTTTCCTTTTAACACTGTCCACTTGGCAAGCTTGCCTTTATAAATAAGCAGCAAAAGTGAAAAATACCTATAGACTCCCTGCCAAGTAATTTGTTTTTCCCTTTATCAGTCTTTTCTAACTTGAATTTATTTCTCTCTGGAGTTTTACTCCCTTCTGACTAAATGAATGTATGTACAGGTTTTTCACTTTTTACACAAGATGTAGAAGAAAATAACCAACAATATGAACAAATACACATTGAGCTAAAACACCTAAAACTTTTGGCTTGAGTCCAGGAATCAGGCTCAACACTACTGTAAACTAGAAATATATTGTTGATATTGGCATGCCAAAGGGAATATGACAGGATTTTAGCTCTGTTTAAGAATTCTGTTGGGTATTTCAGTCCCTAAAAATATAGCTGTTAATACTGCAACAGGCTTTCCCAGGACAAATCTATACCCACACATGTGTTTCACTATTGTACAGAAAATTGGATTGGTCTAGGTAAAGCTCATCATTTATTCCAAGGAAACAAGACAGAAAAGGAAAAAGACTTCATTATCTTGGGCTAGGAAGCATATCCTTTTTCTTTTTAATTAGGTTTAATTCTTAAGACCTTTGATAGCCTAATCAGTGCATATTCTTAATAATACAACATATGACTATAGGCTCTTTCCCCTCTCTGACAGAAGCTGTCTTTGATTTTCCGTTTCATGAGAAGTAGTGCTGTGCATTTTTCCATGTCTTCTTAGCAGGATTTACAATCCATGTAAGCAAACACCAACAGAACTGTTATACGGTTCCTCCTTAAATCTCTTTGCAAGACACTTGTGATACAGCCACAAAACAACTGTCTATTGCTATGGATTCAGTAAAGACTAAGCATAAAATTTATTTCAAAGATCTTATTGCATATTAGTTATTTGTCTTAGCTTGTTGTCTAGAGAGAAGGGAATTAATTTTTTTCTGCAAGGGATATTTTTCTTATGGCTTTAAGTAATGTTTTGTACAAAAAAGCACCAACTTTACTAGTACAATAGGATTGTACACAGTGAGACTAATATTACTATTCCATTCCTAATGACAACCATTATGTCAGTGGCAATAGGTACTAATTTTAATCAAAAAACTTCATGAATAAAGAAGAAAACATATTTGAAACAAATTATTTTGGTTCCATTAGTTCACACAGACTTCTCAGAAAGACTAGCAAATAAAATGTTGCCATACCAAAAATGAAAAAAAAAAGAAGTTAGTCCTAAGGATGGATAGTTCTTGCTCCTGCTGCTCCTATATGCCTTCTTCTCTTTCCCCTGTCAGATGGTAGCTTTCCCTCCAAAATCTATACCGCCTTCTTCTCTTTACCCTATCAGATGGTAGCTTTCCCTCCAAATTCTATATCCTCTTCACTCCCACAGCATCTGCTACTTCATCTCAAGGTAGTTGGAGAGTGGACAACTCTGTAGTCCTGGCTTGGAGGATCAATAGCTAAGCTTGCTTTATGCAGGGTGTTGCTGGGACCTACAGTTCATGTGGAAACAAATTATAGAGCACCAAAATTGATGTGAATTACAAGAGCATCATCCTGGGTAACTAGAGCTGTTCCAAGTAAAGACCAAATTCAACCTGTTCCTTGGCTGTTATTGAGATTTGAAAATTACATCCCTGGAAAAACAATTGTTCATAGGTTTGTAGTAAGATGAAAGTTTCAGTGATGGTGTAGTATCGATGTTCCACACATAAAATATATATGTATACATATAAACACTCAATGCCTTAGGAAGGCTGCTTTTACCAGTTAATTCTGAGGCAAAAACTAAAATGGTGAAGTGTTTCGTCTTACAGTTGAAAAATATATCAAACATTTGTTTTAGTTCCTATAATAATTGCATTCAACATTCAGCAACAGATGGCATCAGAGACATATTTCCACTTAAATCTATAGTTACAGGTTATCAGCTACTTCAGACATAAGTAAATTATTCATGTTTCCCTATTTATAGGATAACACTGTACCAAGGTGGATGACCTCAGCAAATGCCTGTATCTCACCATCAGTACTGCACTAGGCTTCTTCATCAGTGTGCCCTTGAAGTTCAAAGCCTTCATGTTTCAGCACAGTTTTTCAAGTGAGAAGCTTTGGTCTTGTATTGACATAAACTTAAAATATTATGTCAGGTGAAAAGACCAGGAAGCGAAATAATTTTCACAGTATATAAATAATAATAGTGATTATTTATAAAAACACCTTGGAAAAAACTTTTATAGAAAATGTTGAATTTTTTAAGAGCCTTGTTGGATCAATGGCACTACTGTCCCTTCATTTCTTCTTTTGGTTAGTAATAATGAAATTTATTCCAACTTCATCATCTGGCTTATTGGCACAGTCACTTGGAGCATTTTGCATTTTCCACAGCTTATTCATATATTTCTAACCAGGCCCTGTCATACTTTCCATTTCCATTTGAATTTGTTGTGCCAGATCCTCCGTCAGCAATGAACTCTCTATCTAAAGCCTGTTGAATTCAGTGGAAAGTGTATTTCTGATTTCTGCCTTGGGATCAAGGCCTATATACCTTACAAATTGCTCTTGCACGCAGTAGAGCAATCTCCTAATTGAGTGTAACCATCAGCTGGTGAATACAAACCCATTTGCCAACTGAATCCACCAGCTGCACCTCACTATAGAGAGCAAGTAGGTAAAAGAGGGTAGTATTAGGAAGTTAAGATGCCTGTAGACCGATCTCTACATATGGTATCTATCATCCAAATCTGGTACAGCAATTCCTTCTTCAGTGTGAGAACATGGCAGTGTGTAAATGTTTCATAAATTCAGGGATATGTTTTCAGTGGATTATACTACATGAAGTGTTATATTTTGGATTTGAAAGTCTGGGAAGCGCTGGCTGTCACTATGTCTTTCATATGAATTACAGCTGGCTAGATAATAAGAATGCTATGTTATGGGGGAAAAAAAACCCAACTCAAAAATGCTGCCAAACCCAAACCTCAGGTATCACAGAAAATTCTTTGTTTTTTCAATGGCATCCCAGAAAGCAAGCAAGCAAATGAGACTGCCGCCTCTACTCCTCCTTCTTCCACTCTTCTCAGTCAATAGCTCTGCAGTTAAGCCATTTTTCTGGCATATGACAGACATAAGTTCAAAGCCCCTCCTAAAGGAGCGCTTCCACCAAAGGTGTCTACAGCTGCAGTGTGGAGGGCTGCACAGCTGTGTGCTCCAGAGTCAGTCCCGAGACGAGACGAGGAGAATAAATCACCCCCGTGTCCCCAGCTGTGTAACGTGAGAGGGGTGGGAACGCAGCGCTGCAGCCAGGGGCTTCTTTCCTGCTCCACATCTGGTGTGCCAGGGGCAAACGCTGGGCTGATGGGAGCCACCAGCGATAAATGGGGACGAAGGCTAACACCCAGATGAACACATTCACGTTGGCTCTGATCATTAGGTTACTCTTCTAGAGTAACAACTATTGTCTCCTCTGTTTCTGCTCTAAGACCTGTGAAGTATTCTAGTGACATTTTTGTGAAAACAGACATATTGCCACTAAAAGTTACAGTTGACATTTCATTGCTATTTAATGGGAAAAAAAAAATGTTGAAAATTTCCTCTCTGTTTTCACATCACACTTTTAAACTGTTAGAGGAAGTGTTGGGTGAAGCGGGACAGCAATCTCAGCAAATGATCAGAGGAAAGTTAGTGAAATAAGCCTTGAGTCAAAGGAAAATCAAGAGCAAGTAAGGGAGGTTTTTCAAACATAAGCAATAGGAAGTCAATGTGACTTCTGCTCCTAAATCTTTTAGTCTGCTTGATACTTCTATCCTAAATTTTTCTTCAGATCAGCTTTCTGTCATCTGAATGTTTCCGCTACCGATGATGATTTCACTTCACTAGGAAATATTATTCTGTTGCTAGGAAGTAAATGTGGTAACCAGGATGCTATGAAACAACAAGTTTATAACTTCCTTAAAGTACAATATTGAAAGAAGTTAATATCGTCTGCTCACATGGCAAGTCCATAGGCATTCAATAACAGAACAGCCTGAGAAATTCTTCTCAAGAAATAAGAAACTACGATTTTTTTTTGCAAAGTGATTACAGAAGAGGAAACATCTGAAACACTGGCAGACAAATTAATGTATTGGCCCATACAGTAGGTGATTCTGAGAATAAAGTGGATGATATACAGGAGAAACCTTTAGATATTGAAGGACAGACCTGTGGAGATAAGCCCTGTTACAGGTATAAGGATTCTAATTCAAGTACTGTACTTTCTTAAAAATCTCACAAAATGGTGCTGATTTAGTATCCCCCTACAGATAGAAAACAACCGGATGGGAGATATATATGGTGGTTTGATACTTCTCTGCTTATCCTTTGCATAATCATATGAATCAAGAACAAAATACTATTGAGTTGGAACAGAAACTTTTTCCCAACCACTCTGCAGAAATGGCAATAACTTCATTTTTTATTTGAATAAAAACATCACATACAGCTTCTGAATCTAATCTTTTGACCACTTTGCTGAGAACTGCGGGAAAATTGCAATTGTTTCCAGTTAGAATCTTGCAGGGTCTTATGGGAGTACCAAGACTATTTATGTTTTAAGCTTTATTATTATAATATGCAGGATTATTATTTTTATGGAAGAATCTTGGGATAGGACTTTGTGGTTATTTGCTGTTAAGTGGAATGTGTAAATAAAAGTATTGTGGTTAGACAGAAAAAATGGAATATGTGGTTTACCATATAAGGATTTTTTTTCTCTCTCATTTTCATTAGTATTGTAGCTCAATTTCCACTTTTGTGTTTGTATTTCTAAATATGTAATAAATTAAGGGCTCATTTTATTGTGCATTTGAGCCTAATTACTTCTTTGGTGGCCCCAATCTGGTATTTAGACATCTAAGTGCTTGAGAACATCCACCATTATTTGCAAACATAATTACTTGCAGTATCAAAAAGACAAGTGAAAAGGTGGAGTTCTCTTTGGAAATCAGCCCTTCTACATTATCTACTTATTCATATCATACACACAAGAGGCCAATTCGCTTTTGGAAAGATAAAGTGGAAGTCTTGGAAAATCCAAAATCACTCTCTCTTTTCTCATTGATGCTGTAGGAAGCAGTCAAAAGGAAATGTTCAGAGTAGGCAATAGTGCAATGCATTTATGTATTACAAGAAGTCATTATACACAGTGGTACTGAAGATTGCATTTAAGTTCTAGACTTTTTTCTGAATGTTTGGCATATATCAAATATGCATAGAGAAATTAATAAATATAAAAATCTTACTAAGTGTTTTTGCAGAATTGGCTGTGAAGAAAGAAGACATTTTTATAGATATTTATTTAACTGTCCCATTAAAATGTAATATATAATTATATATACTTAAGTAAAGTTTATTTTCAGAATTCAGCAATTGCCTTTGAAATTACTCTGTCGTATATTGAATTTTATCTATTTGTTATTGTATTAAGGAGAAGCTTTCCTATTTTGCATATAATGATTTCTATTTAATCTACTTATTGGTAATTTGATCTGCTGTCAAAATATGTGGTACTGGATCATGGGAATAATAAATATTTTTAGCTGTGTTGCTTTAAGTAAATATTTCTAGAAAATTCAGGAATCATCAACAGAGTGTTTTTGGTTTTCTTTTAAAAGGAAAAATTAGTTGAGGAATGAGAAAAAGAGAAAACTTTATGACAGACACAAAAGAAATGTAGCTAATACAAAGTACATCATAACTTAAAATATAAAATTATTATGCAGAACATGATGGTCCTTTGGATAACAAGATCAGCCATTTATTTAAGCCATTTAAAGAACAGGAACACGCTTAGTGTAAGGAAGAGAGAAGGCATGCTACAGATACATTCTTCTTGTACTAATTCTGCAGAAATTAATTCTAATTAAGCTAATGGAATGTTACTACATATTAATCTTTGTTTGCTTTTAGAAGAGACGTGATCTCTTGGCACATGACTGGGTCACACCTACAGAGGACAACAGTAAGTGAAGAACATCTCAGAAGTATTTCTGAGGAATTAACAGGGGAGCAAAGAGCATAGAATTATAGAATGGTTTAGGTTGGAAGGAACCTTAAAGATTATCTAGTTCCAACCCCCCTGCCATGGGCATGGACACCTCCCACTAGACTAGGTTGCTTGAAGCCCCATCCAACCTGGTATTGAACACATCCAGGGATGGGGCATCCACAACTTCCCTGGGCATTCTGATCCAGTGCCTCACCACTTCCACAGTAAAAAATTTCTCCCTAATATTTAATCTAAACCTACTCTCTTTCAGTTTAAAACCATTACCCCTCGTCCTATAACCACATGCCCTTGCAAAAAGTCCTCTTCCAGCTTTCTTGTAGGCCCCCTTCACATTCTGGAAGGCTGCTATAAAGTATCCCCAGACTCTTCTCTGCTCCAGGTTGAAAAAATCCAACTCTCTCAGCCTGTCTTCATAGGAGAGGTGCTCCAGCCCTCTGATTATTTTCATGGCCCTCCTCCGGATTCGATCCAACAGCTCCACGTCCTTCTTATGTTGAGGGCCCCAGAGCTGAACACAGTATTCTAGGTGGGGTCTCACGAGAGCAGAGTAGAGGAGCAGAATCACTTCCCTCAACCTGCTGGCCATGCTGCTTTTGAGGCAGTCCGGGACATGGTCGGCTTTCTGGGCTAAGAACACACATTGTTGGCTCATGTTGAGCTTCTCATCCACCAACACCCCCAAGTCCTTCTCCTCAAGACTGCTCTCAATCCGTTGTCCACCCAGCCTGTATTTGTGCACGGGATTCCCATGACCCAGGTGCAGAAACTTGCATTTGGCCCTGATGAACCTCATGACGTTGGCATGGGCCCACCTCTCAAGCCTGTCCAGGTCCCTCTGGATGGCATCCCTTCCCTCCAGCGTGTCAACTGCTCCACACAGCTTGGTGTTATCGGCAAACTTGCTGAGGGTCCACTCAATCCTACTGTCCATGTCAACGACAAAGATGTTAAAAAACACCGGTCCCAGTACTGACCCCTGAGGAATGCCACTCGTCACTGGTTTCTACTTGGAGCCATTGACCACGACTCTTAGAGTGCAACCTTCTAGCCAGTTCCTTATTTACCTAGTGGTCATATCCATGTGTCTCCAATTTAGAGACAAGGATGTCATGCGGGATAGTGTCAAGCACTTTACATAAGTCCAGGTAGATGATGTCAATTGCTCTCCCCTTATCCACCAACACTGTAACCCTGCCATAGAAGGCCACCAAATTTGTGAGGCATGAACTGTCCTTGGTGAAGCCATGTTGGCTGCCACCAATCACCTCCTTATTTCCCATGTGCCTTAGCAGAGTTTCCAAGAGGATCTACTCCATGATCTTGCTGGGCACAGAGGTGATGCTGACCACCCTGTAGTTCTCTGGGTCTTCCTTTTTTTCAACTTTTGAAAATGGGGTTTATGTTTCCCCTTTTCCAGTCAGTGGTAACTTCACCAGACTGACACAACTTTTCAGATAGAATGGAAAGTGGCTTGGTAATTTCATCTGTCAGTTCCCTCAGGACCTGCAGATGGATTTAATCAGGTGACATGGACTTGTGCACCTTCAGGTTTCTCAGATGGTCTCATACTCCATATTCACCTACAGTAGGTGGTTCTTCATTCTCACAGCTGGTGCCTTTGCCTTCTGTGACTTGGGCAGTGTTGTTAGAGCCCTCGCTGGTGAAGACCAGGGCAAAAAAGTCATTGAGTACCTCAGCCTTTTCCACATCCTGGGTGACCAGGTCTCCTGTTTCCTTCTGGAGTGGGCCCACATCTTCCCTAGTCTTCCTTTTATCATTGACAAATTTATAGAAGTTTTCCTTGTTGCCCCTGATGTCCCTGGCCAGATTTAATTCTATCTGGGTTTTAGCTTTCTTAATCTTATTCCTGGCTGCTCGGACAATTTCTCTGTATTCCTCCCAGGCTACCTGTCCTTGCTTCCACCCTCTGTAGGCCTCCTTTTTGTTTTTGAAAGTGTCCAGGAGCTTCTTGTTCATCCATGCTGGCCTCCTGGCTTTTTTGCCTGACTTCTTTATTGGGACACATTGCTCCTGAGCTTGGAGGAGGTGATCCTTGAATACTAAGGAAAGACTATCTGAGAGTTTTCAAAGCAGGGTGCAGCAAAATGTCACAGAGAATTAAACCCACTCGGTACATCTTGAACATGCAGGTGAAAAAAGTGAATCCTGTATTTCCTCTAGAGCAAAACTCAGGTTCACTTTGTCATCATATGTTCTGAATATCTTGAGAGGTGGACATTTGCACTACTTACACTTGCATCAGTGTTTGGTATTATGGGCACATGCTTCCCTGTGAAGAAATTGGAAATTACACAGGAGCGTTTCAGAGAATGACCATCCAGTGCTTTCCATGCAAATTACATTTCAAACCCACTGATGTGATTCACACTGATATTTCAGTCTGTCTGTCTGGAGCCAAGAACAATTTTTAATTTACATTGTCAATGCTATCTTCACAAGATGAAAAAGACAGGATAATTGGGCATAAATTATAACCATTGTCAGACTCCTGAAAACTAGCTGTTACTAGTTAGTTGACCAGATGAGCTATGGAAGAACAGTTCAGAATTTAACTGCCGTTCCCTATACATTCCTTACTGGAAAGCAATTTAAATAAAGAAACCAATAAATAAAATGCAAAATTCCTACCAATATCAGTCTGACAGCCTTGACCTTTTACTGGAAAACAACAAGTCATGCTATTAGATGGGGTACAGTTTGAACTATAGCAGGGAAAACCTTAAATTCTTAGAAATCTTACTGTTTTTAATTGTATTCTTTTTAACCAGTATCTCACTATAAAGCACACTGAGGCATCACTGCCCAAGGGATGCTGAAGAGACATTATCTTTCTGGCAGAATGTATCACTGACTGGGTTTAAATCATGGGTTTCTTCCACTTCTGAGAAAGTCTTAATTTTTGAGCTGTGTTATTGTTGTCTTCCTTCGTTGAACCAGGATACTGATCAAAGCTGGTGTAAAGGTGAGTTTAGAAAGATTTTGGACCACTGCTCTGGCAGAGAAAGAAAGAAAAATAGGAACTGGGTTAGACCAGGCCATATTCTTCTTTTAGGTACTAGCATTGTATTTGAAACCCTTAACATCTCCCAAAGAATTTTCTTGTCAAAGTCAGCTTTTTCCTCCTATGTGGATCTAAAGTGACAGCATGATGCTGGAGGTTTCGGACTATTTCCTTGGGACAATTCTGCTTCTTTCAGGAGAAGAAATGTGTTCTTACTGCAACTGGTTAAGCAGTGAGTACACTGCAGGAGATAAAAGTTCACATTAGGTAAGCAAGAATTATTTCTTAGTATGTTAAAAAAAAAAATGACAACAATAGCAGTTCTTCAATCCCATATATCTTAAGAAATATCTCATAGAGGCAGAAATATTACTGGAAGCATCAATTAATAGTGGCATAAATATGTGATTACTATAGCTTGCTTGGGTATGAAAATTCCTTTTCCCAAACCATTGCTGACCCAAGAGATGTTATCAGCTAATAATTGTTTGTTTCCCTAGAGCTGTGGTAACTAGTGCTGTATGACTTAAAAGGAGCATAGATACCCAAAACAGTTGATAAGTATTCCTTTTAAATAAAAAACAGATACGTCTTTTAAAATAGGTACTCTGGGAATACTTCTGCTTGGCTGAAAAATAGAACCAAGGGAACTGACAGATATAGGAATAAATCCTCTTTGTGGTTGACTCACATAATATTTAGGTTAGATTTAAGGTTCATTTTGAGAATGCAGAGTTTCAATTTTATTTTCTCTGCCTCCAGACCACACATTATTGCATGATATGAGGCATCACCTTCAGATTTACATATTTTTAAAGTATGGGTGGGGGTACCTTAGTGTGTGATAACATGCAGTTTTAAATTTAGTCTGGATAGCAACAGAGACACTAAGATTAGGAACAGCTGTTGTATAAGTTTATTTGCTAGGTTTCCTAGGTTTCAGTGCCTAGCAGACAATAATACGTGCTTTCCAATTTCACTGTTCTAGTACATGGGTCTTTTTCTTCCTTCTCTTCCTCTTTGCTCGTTTGTTCCCTCACTGCAGCCTTGAGTAGCTCATTGTTTAAAATTTCTGAAGTGAAAGAAAAAAGGATGGCTGCTTGTCTTGAACAGCTGCTGGAACTAATGGTCTGTCTTTTCCAGCCCAGATTTTCTCCTTTTGGTAGCCTGACTGCTTCAGTATGGACTTCCTTGAATAATTAACTAAGAACTGTGTACTGTGCAGGAATGCACTGAAAGCACTGGATGTAATTTGATCAAGTTCAATCAAATGAGGTATTAGAATGATAACTGCTTCCAAAACCACTTGCTGCACTTTTGAGCTCAGCTCTGCTGCCTGACTCCAGGCTTATACACTTTGTTGTCATCTCTCACTGTCACTAGCTTCCTACCCTTTCTTGCTAATACAGCATATAGGAAAGATGTCTAATTAACAGCCTTAGAGGACAGGGAAAGGAGGAAGAAAGGAAGTCCATAGGTTCATCCACTTCTGTGGAACTCTGTAGCTGGTTCCTTCCCCTCTCCTCCTGACCAAGTATGTAGAAAACTATTATCAAGTAAAATCTTGTTTCTGGTATTGTGTTAAAATATATATAGTTAGACACCTGTGAGTAAAACACTGACCTAAATGGGATTAAGTCATTCTCACATCTTACATAATTTGTATTGTCCATTGGTATGATCTAACATCCTTCCCTAGCATATCTATTAAGTTTGGTATGAACAACTTTGGACATGGCAACATCATTGTATTTCTTTTATGACTTAGGTTGCACCAGTGAACATAATGCACAAAAGACCTTTGCTACCTTAGAGACAAGGAGGGCAACTGAGAGAGGCAGTTAAGACACTTTCATTAGTGTTGAATGTTTTACTATTTTCATCTAAAAGTGATTGTCCCAAAAGTTATCCAACAAATGGCTATTATTCTCTGCACTGTATACTGGTGCCTCAGGTTATTTCTCCCCATGTGCTGGACTTGGCATTTGCAAGAACTTTATGATATTTCTCTCTGCCCATGTCCCCAGCCTGCTGAGAAGATTGCTGGTCTGTGTGTCAGCACAAAACTCTGATGTACCAGACAGTTCCCTCAGCCCTGTATTATCTGTGAAATTGCTGAGGGTGCACTCCATCCCCTCGCCCAGGTCATTAATGAAAAGTTTGAACAGTATTTGTCCCAGCATTGACCTCTGGGGTATACCACCTGTGACTGGCCTCCAGCTCAACCCTTCACCACTGATCGTAACCCTCTGGACCTGGTTGTTCAGCCAGTTTTCAGTGCACCTCATGTCTACTTATCTAAACCATACTTTGTCAGCTTCTCTATCAGGATGTTATGAGAGACTATGTCAAAAGTTGAGGTATATAACATATCAAACCAGTCACCTCACAGAGGCTGGTCAGGCATGATTTCTCATAAATCCATGCTGACCACTTCTGATCACCTTCTTGTCCTTGGAAATATATTCCAGGTGAATTTTCTCCATCACATTCCCAGGGACTGAGGTTAAGCAAACTGGACTGGACCTCTCTCCTCTCCAGGGCCTTATCACATGGAGTTCTAGCAGATGTCAGGGTGGTTAAAGTGCCCTATTAGGACCAGGGCCTGTGAATGTGTGGCTTCTTTCAGTTGTTTGAAGAAGGCCATATCTACTTCCTCGTGAGGTCTATAGCAGATACTTACACAATAGCAATCAAGTTGGTCTTGATTGCTAATTTTAACCCATAAGTTCTTGACTGACTCCTGGAGGCACCATGGAGGCAGACCTCCATACATTCCAGCTGTTCCATGTAAAGGACAACTCCCCCTCCTCGTCTTCCCAGCCTCTCCTCCTAAAAAGCCTGTATCCCCCCAGTGAAGCACTAATTCATGTTCACCTTTCCACACTTTTGTGAAGTCTCAATGTAGTTGTAATGGCAAAACTGTAGAGAGAAGAAAAATTGAAGGGAAATGGTTGCTTTAATGGAAAGAAAGAAAAACAACCTGGCTTAAGGCAATCTTTTGCTTTACTTATTTATGTGATCAAAATAAGATTTCAAAAGTGGAAACAGCTAGTGCCTGTTTTGTATTAGTATGACAGGTTTAAGATGTAGGGAGTGCAAGACTTTGGCTCAAAACTGACTGGCTGATTAAATTTGATAGCCTTGTAATATAATTTTATAAGACTTTGCAGAGGTGTATAGTACAGAAATGTGACTGCATGCTGAATAAGCTCTTATCCCCCGTTTTTTTTAATACCAATACTGTTCAAACCAGGCTCTGAAATGTATTCCTTAACTAAAAGATTTGCTATATTTAGTTTATGTGGAGGGACAAGCATGTGGGAAATATCAAACTTTTCAGTTATTTGAACCACATTAACTATTAAAATGTGCACTTTGCAGACTGTACAGATGCTTGTATCTTATCTGTTGGAAATTACTTAGAAAAGATATAGCTGAACTGCTTCCTGCTTTCTTCTTTTTATCAGCAGTACTGTCTTACTCCAGTATTACCAAAACATAAATCAAATTCACTTTTATCCATCAAAGTTCATTTAAAAGATATTTCAACTACAGAGATAAAAGACCAAACTGAGGCTAATCCAATCACTTTTGAAAGAGAAACTTGACATTTACAAAATTATTTTCTGTAGGTATAAGACAATTCTTTCTTTTTTTCTATTTCAAATCTAGTATTTCTCTTCCATTCCAAACAGATTTTGTTATAGAGGACCAGTGAACTAAAAAGAATTTGTTTTTTGGTAACACAATGGTTTCTATAGCAACATATTAATGTGACAAACACAAGGTAATTAGGGACAATGAAAGAGATACTTTGAATGACTTTGAAATATATTCAAATGTAAAACAAAATGCAAAATACTGTAATACAGAATCTCTATTCCTGATTAATATATGCAGTTGCGTGTTTCACAGTACTAGAAAATTTAAGATACAAATAGAGAAACAGTAATAGTAAGCAAAACTTAAATCCCTTCTGTTTAGATAGTTATGCCCACAAAGAAAGTATTTTAGAAAAAATACTTGTATATAGAAATTAATCTTTATCAAAACTACTGACAGGAGCAGTGTATTCCACAAAGAAGAGAATAGTACATATTGAAGGATCTAGCAGACAGAAACCTGACTGATGAGGACATTTCTCTTTACACATATTTATAGAGGTGTACGTCAAGGTTTAGGCTGGGCTGGCCACTAAACGAACAATATATGCTCCCTGTTAAACCCTCTCCCTTCCCAGAAGAGGAAGGGAGAGAGAATAAGGGAGGCTTACGCGTTGAAAAAACAAAAAGCCTAAAGCACCTCTAATGAAATGTTAACAATAAAATAAAGATAATAATTTTAGTAAGAAAATAATGAAAAATACACAAAGATATAAAACCCCAATATCGAGCTCCCAGGATCATGATCACATCACCAGTAAGCACTGGGACTGGACTGAGCAGCAGACAGGAATTGGATTCAAAAAACGGATTCAGGAACACACGGATTGGGATCAAGGCAGAAGAACAGAGTCCTCCTTGGATGCTGGCCGTTGAAGAAAATGAGACTTGACCCCTTTGATCCCTCAGCTTTATACTGAACACCATGTAAATGGAATGGAACACCCTGTTGGTCAGGTTTGGGTCACCTGACCTGTTCGCTCCTCCCTGCAGGTGCGACCCTTCTATGCTCTTCCACTTCCAACCCTCCAACGTGGCACATAAGAAAGTTAGTTGACCCTGGTTGTTTAAAGCAATAAATATAAGCAAGAGCTTCTCTGCATACCATTCCTTAGTACTAACTATAAACATCAGGCATTATCACTGTTAGAAACAGACACTGTCTGAAAAAACTGCCGTTACTTTTAGAGAGTGCAGTCAGCTTAAGAGGTTTAACTGAAAAGTAAAATTACTGAAAAGAAAATTGGTTTTGTTCTATCTTAAACCAGCACAATGTATTATATAAATACACACATACATGTCTACATCTTTCTTACTGAAATAGTTAATACAAAATAGGACATAGTATACTTTTTCCTTAACTTGAGCATTTTATAAACTTCCACTGTGCTATACATATTTAGCCAAATTTGAAGGTAATGACAAAACTCCATTCACAGCAATGGGAAAATAATCAAGTGTGAGTAAGCCAGATTGAAAGATTCCCAGGGAATATAGGGTTGGTATGTATCACACAGAATCGAAATGTTTTTCTACAGCAAATATTCCTTTCCACGTACAGAAAATCTTTTGTATTTCTATATGATCAACTGGTTTCCATTGTCTGGTTTTAGATTCATGACATAGGGAAAAACACTGGGGACTGGAAATAGGAGCTATTATTTACAAATAACATATTGGTAGAAGCTCATAGATATTCCTAAAGTTCTGACTTCCACACTTTGTGGTAAAAGCCAGAGAGAAAGACATGACAGGAAGGTTTGAATAAACTCAAAGGACAGTGAAAACAAATTCTGTTATTGAGTTTTGACTTCCCATTGTTTATATACTTGTATTACTAGTTCTTACTAGTGTAGAAGGATATAAGTTTTGGAATGAAATGCTATTTTAAAAAATATTATTTGTTTCTTGGCCTTCAGTAATGTGACACATATCATACCTATAAAGAGTTCATTTCTCACAATCTTCAAGGTACCCAAACACAAATCTGAAAAAAAATAAAAGTCACAGTTAGAGACACTGAATACTAAGGTTGGGTTAAAAAAATCATAGAATCATAGAATGGTTAGATTTGGAAGGGAACTTAAAGATCGTCTAGTTCCAATCCTCATGCCATGGGCAGGTACACCTACCACTAGACTATCCCATCTGAATCCCTAACAAGTTAAAGGATCATGCTGCTTCTTCTTGGCCATTTGCCAATAATTAATAACAGTCTACAGATCATTTCTTGTAAATATGTGTTTCCACTCCTCCCTGCAGTTTTGCAAATGTGGAGTTTTGTGAAATGTGAAAGCTGAAAATTTTACAATGAACATTTAGCTTTCCTTGACACATATAAGCTATATTTGTCAGAGGTTTTTAAGCCTTGCTTACAAGGTGGGCCAGCTACCAAATGCCCACCCAGCCACTCTCTCTCACATCTCCTCCTTAAGAGGACAAGGGAAGAAAGTAAGACAAAAAAGTTCATGGGACAGGGAGATTAGTAACCAATTACCATCTCTGGTAAAACAGACTTGGCTTGGGGAAATTTAATTTAATTAATTGCAAATTAGAATAGAGTTGCACAGTGAAAAATAGACAAAATAAAACAGCGCATTACCACTGCCCCTACTTTTTTCTTGGGCTTCGCATCACTCCTTTGCTCCCAACTCATCTGCATCCTTCTCCACACCCTGAGCTGCACATAAGGGATGGGGATGCGAGCAGTTCATAATTGTTCCTCTCTGCCACTCCTTCTCCTTCACATTTTTCCCTGCTCCAGTGTGTGTCCTTCCCATGGGCTGCAGTCATTCAGGATAAACCTGCTCCAGAGTGAGCTCTCCACCAGCCACAGTTCCTTTCAAGAAATACCCACCTGCTCTGGCATGGGGTCTTCCATGGGTTGTAGGGTGGATACCTGGTCCACCATGGACTTCTCCATGGTCTGCAGGGAAACACCTGCTCCACCATGGTCTCTTCCAGGCTTCAGAGGAATCTCTGCTTCAGCATTTGGAACACCTCTTCCTCCTCCTCTTTCTTCTCTGACCTTGGTGTTTTCACTGCTCTGTCTCACACTTCTTTTCCTTTCTGCTCTCTAGTGTTTTGGCCTTTTTTTAAATGTGTTATCATAGAGGCGCAACCAGCTTGACTAATGGGCTCAGCTTTGTCCTGCAGAGGGTCTGTTGGAGCTGGCTGGAACCAGCTGTGTCTAGCATGGGGCAGCCCCTAGCTTCTCCTCAGAGAGACCACTGCAGCCTTCCCACTGCCAGAACCTGGACATGGATGTCCAATACACACATGCACAAAAAAGTTGTTAAAAAGACTTGAAAATTCCACCGTAATTTTGCACTTACACTAGAAAGTCTTCAGTAATATCTCAAACACTGAATAGCTGACAGAAAGACTGAAATCTTCTGAGTTTGCCATAGCCATGGTATTTAAAGAGACTGAAGGCAGACATCAATCCACAGTGCTGAGTCTGAGCCTCCTGCTGTGTTTATTGTAAAGGCTGCCCCAAGCCTGTGACTGCTGAGTTATTGGGGTAAGGAAACAAAAACCCCGATGACCCCGATTATAAGTACTGTTCCCTCTGTGCCCTTGGCTTCAGACCCTGGCATGCTTTAGCCATGTTACCTAATGATCTGTGCAGGCTTAAGAAAGACTTTGGCTATTACTTATAAGGAACAAAAGTATAAATAAGTTTTTCAGGCCATCTGAAAACATCTGCCAATAACTTTTAAAAGTGTAGGTCCCATGTGTTCATAAATACCACATATTTTACAAGCGTGTGTGTGCATGGGGGAAGCTATTTAAGCAGTGGCTTTGATTATTACTTGGTTATATATTTTCATATCTCCCCCCAGCAAATCTTTTTCCCTGCTACCTTAAGGTAAATTTCATGGGCCTCATAAAATAATTCACTACTCTTTCCTGCACCCCATTATAGCTTCTCCCTGTGGTGTGGGAAGACTCAGGGAGAACAGCATTCAGAATGACTGCACTGGGTACCACTGGAAAGGTGCAGCTCTCCCTTTTCCAGGACATAAAGGTCACAGCTGAGTTCATACTTTCAGCCTGTCACTGGCCTGTTGCCTCTCTCCTGAGCTTGCAGATAGAGTAGCAGCAATGTGTAAGTCCTTATCAGAGGGGAAACAGAAGAAGGGTAAGGAGAAAAATAGTACACATATAAAACAAAGTAAATGTAAAAGTTGTTATGAATATTCCATTGCCTTCTGGTACATTCCATCATTCCATTGATTTCTAAGTAATTTTCTTAGCATAGGTTTTCACAGAAGTTTGATTAGGAGGGCTTGGGAAGTTTCTGAATGTGACTGACAAGGCAGAGGAAGAGGAGGAGGAAAACATGAAAACAAATGGAAAATCTTTTCCAAAAGAAATTACTAAGTTTTTTTTGTTGTTGTTGTTGTTTTCTTTGTTTGTTTGTTTGTTTGTTTTACTGATGGGGAAACAAGCAAACATGCAATTGATGTCTCTGAAAATAATTGAAATCTTTTGGGTTTTGGTGTTCTGACATCAAGCTGAAGAACTCAGAACCTGATTTGAAACCAAACCGCTAGCCTTCTGACCAATGTTATCAGTTGATTCTGGGAGGTTTTTTATTTATTTACAATGACATCTTGAAGATAAAGTACTTCAGAAATGAAACTTACAATAGAATGGGATGTTTACCGTGGTTTTATAGCATGCAACTGTCACAGAGGCTCAAAAAATCAAATCCAGACAGCTGATAAACTCAAAATAAATTTTATTCTAACCAAAAATTGTTTACCAGAGAACCACCTGGGATGAGGTATATTGAAATCGTTTAACACTCTGTCAACATTAGTAAACAACGGGTTCAGAATATATGAGGAATTAATACTGCATGACCAACTCCATAATTCTTAAGCTTTAGAAACAATGATTCAAAAATGTGCACTATCCCTCTTCACCTATAATATGAGGGCTCTCAGCCTGTACAGAGGATGAACCATAGGTGGCATCCCAGCCCATGGGGACAGTCCCCAACTGCAGACCCGCTGTTTCTGAGGAAGGCAACTCAAATTTTTTACCCTTCAGTGGGTGCCGTTGATACCGTAATCAAGTCTGATCTGTTGTCATATATGGTCATACCAGTTCTTGTCTGAGAGCCACAACTTCTTCAACCTTTCCACTGAAATGCGTACATGCTGACCACTGCTGTGTGGGTGTGACAAGAGCTGTGTTGGGAAGTTTTCACAGACTGTTGTTGGGTCTTTGTTAGGTCTTTTTCAGGGTGGGTGCATCTGCCACAGTAACATATCTAACAATTGTTTTCACAGTAGATGTCATAGCTGTACTCACAAACAGCAGCACCGTTAAGCATACTTTCCTTCTGTCTTTCTTTTCCTTTCCCATCTTCTTTCTTCATTTTTTCCCTACTTCCTTTCTTTTGAAAGTACTGGATAGAAATCCTCAAAAAATGTATCCTGTGTTTATCAGATCGATCAAGATCAATTTCTGCATAAAACCCAAATGAACGAACATGAACAAAAATAAGGAAAACATGCAATTAATGTTTAAATTAATGGTTATTTAATGAATGAAATTAATCCTGGAACCTTCTAGTCAAGCTAGTTTTTTTGACTCATCTCTGGTTGCTGGGCTAGTTTTTCCTCGGGAACAAAGAAATCCGTTCCTGGCATAACATTACAACCCTCTCAGAAATCTTTCTTAATCTCATTTCCCTCCTGCACTAGCACAGAAAACTCAAATGCCAGTACCAACCTTGGCACCACACACCCGAAGAGAAAGCACACACTGAATCAGGAAGGATATTGCCAGCTGAGATTTCTACCAGCTGGAAAGTAGCGGAGCTGTCACTGCATGGTCAACACTGGAGGGTCAAATGAGTTATTGACCATTAGAGTAATTTTACTGCTACATTTCACATAAATTATGAGCAAAGCATTACATAAGAATATACTACCTGGGCCAAGAGTGCCGAAGATCATGTTGTGCATATACATGAAGACATTATGTAAATATAGAATAAATATTATACAAAAATAATATCATAATTATATATACAATGTATTCTATATCAATATATTGCATCAATATATAATATAAATATGTTATACATTTGTATTTATAATACTTATTAATATTATGTATTTATATATGCACTTCTAGATAAAACAGAAACATTTTCTGAAAGATAGGGGTTTGGTAAGAATTCACTGGAGGTTGGCACAAGCTGGATTTGCAGCAACTGTAGGTCAGTTCTATTAATCTGATGTATTTTACTTTCTGTAATTTAGCTAAGAAACTAGTTTTTTTCTAAATGTTGCTATTTTCTTTTACCATGGACCCTGTGGAGAAATTTCTTCAGACAGTCCCTGGGTTTTGTAGGTGCATTCAGGTCAGTGACTTACTGTGTTTATGATACAGATTTTGTGTGTGTATAAGAAGACCAGACTGTTTTTTATATTTCCCATTAACTTCCTGTCCTCAGCTCTCTTTCACAAGGAATTCTGCTTTTAAAACCCCAAGATCTGATAAAAACTAGGTAAGAACTTACTCTTATAGTTACCATGTATTTAATTTCCTCTCTTTTATTGTGACGTAAAGAGATAATCTTGTGAGAAGAAAATTGGGTCCACTGTGCAGCTCTCTATGTACACTGAAAAAAAAGATCTTTCTTTCCCTATATAAGCCCATAATGCATCAACATCTTGAATATAAATTGTAATTCTGATTATCCTGTCTCCCAAGGTCACTCAAGGACAGAGAGACAATGGAACTGCAAAAGGCAGAGAGAAGGGTGAGGTAGATAATTGGAAGTATAGGATAAGTAAAGATTAAGTTAAGATTAAATAGGGTAGCCTGAAAAAAAACAGATGAGTAAAAAAGGAGATGCGATGCTGGTCTGCAAAATCATGAAGGTTACAGAGAATTTGAATCAGGAATAATCAGTGTTCAAATGCAAGAACCAGCACACACCCAATCAGATTGATAGGATAAAAAAAGTAAACTAAAAAGTGTATTTTTTTCACATTACACATTTCACATGCTTAGAGTGCCTTAAATCTCAAAAATATAAATGAAATTAAAAAGGAATTAATGGGGAAAAGGTGGATCAATATTATTAAGCCTGATGATTAATTGTTGCAAGCAGTTAAATGATACAGTGGGGCATGTATCACCTTATATTTGTCCTCTTACACTTTTTAATAAGTACATCTGCTAGTGCTCTTGGAGAAAGGAGACAAGGTTAAATCTTTGGCCTGACTTGGTGTTCTCATCCTTTCACATTCTTACACAGAGCTATTACAGATTGTTTTCATTAACTAGAAAGGTGTTGATCAATGATGGTGTAATCAGAAGGCCTGAAATTCTCCATAAGTATATTTTAATAATATGGGAATTTAAGCAAAAGATCAGACTGAACTCGTGTAAGGCTGAAGTTAAAATTTATTTTCTTTATGGGCACATGCTATCCTGAAGTATTACAAGTATGTATGTGTTTAAAATATCAATGATATTTAGGAAAATGAAAGGAAACTTAGAGAAAAACCCACATTTTTTGTGGGATACAGTTGGTTTGAGCTTGCTTTTCTGAAAAACAGAAAGTAAAATAACCACTAAGTACAGGTGAATCACTGGGAGAGCTGGACTTTTTGACAGTAGGTCTCTAGTCATGGTTTACTCTTTTCCTGGACTTTCCTGGACAGTGTGCTAGTTCTTTCATTGATGCTCATGTGCTTAAACTTCAGATGTTTATGATTTAAGCAAGCGGCTACCATTTTCCTGAGGCATGAAAACAAGAGCGGTGGAAAAGTGTTTTTTAACAGTTTATATCTCAGCAAAAGCCATATAAGTGGTGACAGTATAAGTAATGATATTTACTCTCTCTAAACTTTCATTAGGGCTACAGGTTTTATTTTACATACTTTTTATCATGAGTGCCTAAAAACCTTAATATCATATGTGATATTTTATCCTTTGTCCACTCTAAATGTTGTAGCATAGCACTTCGAATCAGGACTCCAATGCTTGTGGCAGCTCACTCTTTGTTTTCCCTGCTAGACCTTTTTCCTGAGAATTTTTCCTGGCTAACGAGAGAATCAAGATAATGGGGCTAGTGGAAATTAGATCTGATGCAATAGCTACTACAGCTTTATTTGTGCTAGACTGAGCATACAGGGATTCCAGACAGTAACAGTTATGTTATTTATCACTTCCAGTTAAGAAAGTTGCAGGCAGGATGTTTCAGCTTGCTGCTATGTTTTTCTGCTGAAAGACTGTGATGCAGAGCGAGCTCTCTGAGATAGGTCCAGGTCTAAGATAATGTTTTTATGCTTCCCATTGGGCCTACTTGTACAAACACATATCCACTTCTCTTCTAATTCAAAGATAAATAGATTAACTAAAAGTACCTGTGATTAAAATTTGATGTTAGACTGTAAGAGAGGAACAATGAAGCTTCACATGGCTAGTAGCGATTGTGGCTACCCAATGTGAGGTTAGTCCAGTGCCTGCAAGACAAATGCTTATATCCTAATTTAAAGACTGTTCTGTGCAAGGCCTAAAACTCATACCTGGGTGACTATGAATCTTCCTGAGCTACTTTTTCTTTGGAGTGTCTAATACTACCAGATCTAACACTTCTTGTTCTGAGTCCTAACTGGCAGGGATGCCTTCTCCTTGTCAAAGCAATTCTTCTCCATGGTTCAACATATTGAACAAATAAAGAGTACCTCTGATCATCCAGAAGAGTCATGTAGCCCTCTCTTAAAGGAAAGGGCAAAGTCATTGCAGAAATGCTTTTGACCTTAAATCAGAACAGTATAAGGCCTTGATGGAGTAATATTGCTAAAGAGTTCAAATTATAGAATCAGATTACTGCACGTCAAACTGCTAATGTTTGAGGCTGACCTAGAGACAGGATGTCTGCTTAAATAAAGTCCGGGCTCCTCATGGAACAAAAGTTATTATAAGGATTACACCTATGAACATTACATCATTCTATGCTCAGAAGTCTTATCACAACTGTCATTGAATGCAGTTTGAACAAAGAGTGTTAGAAACATTCCAGCTATAAAAGAATGCTTGCAACATTTTGAGTATCAGCTCATTTCTATGTAGATCCACAAAAGTAAAATATGGCAATTAGGCTGACATTTATTATCATCCCAGCCCTCATACTGTGTTAAGCTTATCTAGACAAAGATCCTGACCTGACGGAAGTCCTTGTAAGTTTTGTCATTGACTGAAATTTGTACAGGGTTCAACTTGTCTGTGTTCTGAAAAAATTACAATTGCACAAGACAAGTGTCCTAGTTTGAGGTAAAACTGGACCAATTTTGTTCAGTAACTTTGCTTCTTAGCTGGGCCTTTTCTAACTACTGAAATTAACAGCATATTGTGCAGACAGTGTTCGCTCTCTCAGAGTGATAAGACCAATGTTTATAGTTGATGCCCAGGCATGGTATGCGGAGAAGCTCTTGCTTATACTTATCGCTATTAACAGCCAAGGCCAACCAACTTTGTTGGAGGGTCGGAAGCGGAAAAGCGCAGTGGGGTCCCACCTGCAGGGAGGAACAGACAGGCCAGGTGACCCAAACTGACCAACAGGGTATTCCATCTCATCTGCATCATGCTCAGTATAAAAGCTGAGGGTCAGATCCCTCTCTCTCTCTCTCTCTTTTTCGGTCTCTCATTCTTCTGCTCTCTCGCTCTCTTCACTTCAATTGTCTGCCTTTGGTCCCGATCCTGAAGGCAGAGCTGGAATCCAGTTCCTGTCTGCCACTGAGTCCAGCCTGGGACTTCCCCAGTGGCAGACGGTGTCGTGATTGTCATCTTGGGAGCCTGATACAGTTTTGTATATTCTTCATTATTTCTTTGTATGTTATTATTAATATCTCATTAAAGCAGTTTAGTTTCGTCTAAACTCTTAAGTCTCTTTTTCTCTCCTCTGCCTCTCTTTTTGAAGAGGGGTAGAGAGGAGCATCTGTCGGTCCCATCTGGGGTCCCCCACATCCCCAGTGGCCAATTTGGCCTAAACCATGACAACAAGGAAGATACTCTTCAGAAGGACTGTAGTACTTGACAACACTAGTAGCAGTCTGAAACTGACGCATAGGTCAGCTGCCCTCATTCAAACTAAGTAGAGGTGCCAATGAGTTGCTTTATAACATTGTCATATTTTGAAAGAGGAAACTGTCATCTTCAAAAACGATCAGTTCAAGGTTAGAGTCAGAAAGTATATTCTCAGAGTATGAGAATTTTCCCTAACTGGAATTACCAGCACAAGGATATTCATCCCAGTTCTTTGCACTGAAAGAAAGGAAAAAAGAAAGTGTACAGGCAGAAAGGGTAGGAACAAAAAGTGGCTCCAGTGAGAGAGTGCTTCGAGGTAACAGGAAGGCTGAAAAGCAGCCAGGAAGTTGTTCAGCACTATACCATTGTCTCTTATAATTATCTCTCCTTTTCCAGGAAAGGCAGCGAAGGCCCTAGGTACTGATGGCATAAACCCGTATGCTTCTATTTAGATTTTTGTACTTAGACTAACTTTCTCGTATGTCCTCCAAACACTTTCTGTGTTTCTCCTGTCATGTTTCTGTTAGCATGTTATTATTTGTTCTTTTATGTAGTGGTTACCAAGCAATGGGAAGCAGAGCTTATTAGTATATAGTTCACACTCAAGGTATGACCTTTGCCATCATTACTGTATGTTAGGCCATGCATTCTTTAAAGAACTGGTTGATTCTTTGGTAGCTTGTTCACCTCTTTCTCTTTTACTAATTATTTGCTTTATTACTATTAATAACATGCTTGTATCCATCTTGTAGTTTCCCTTTTTTTGGTCTTGAATTGGTCCTTTTATTGCATGTATATCTCTATATATTTATATGCATTTCTGACTGTCTTAGATCAGTCACTTACTGAAACACTTTCAGTGTGATTCTGCTTCTGGCTTCATTCAAGTACCTCTCTAGTCTCTTTGCAATCTTGACTCTGTAATACCTTAATACAACTTGTGCTCTACATGATTTAGACTATCCACATGTGCATAGTCATTGTGTTCTGTCCTGGTCCACAAAATCTCGGTTTACCCTTTGGTAAAAAGAACGACTTGTTACTCTCTAATTTGGTTGTATGCTTCCACTGTGGCACAGTAAACTCTCCATCATTCACAGGAAGTATTGTTATGATGGGTGATTCAGTATGACAGCATAGATGGTAGATCAAAAAAAGTGAACACTCAACCTGCATGAAACAGGTGTTATGTCCCAGATCATAACTAATGGAGAGCTAAACTAGGGTTCCTTTTCAATGTTCCCTTCAATGGTTTTATCTTTAGTGGTCCTCCATAATAATCTTCATAAAAATTCATTCAGAATTAATAGGTCTCTACAATTTAGTAGTGTTACAGACTACAAGGAGGCTTCTGTTTCCAATTTTTTTTTTCTTTATACCTGTTCTCATTGTAGTATGTTTTATATTGTGCTGGAATGGTGGGCAGGTCAAGAGTGACTGCATTCCCTCTTTCAGGCAGTTCCCTTGTCAAACTTGGGGTTGCGTGCATCTAACTTATATTTTGTTCTTCAAACAAACAAAACAAGTATATAAATACAATGTTAGAGACCCTAAATTAAACTTTTAAACTACTGTATAAACACTGGATTCTACCAGTAGTTCTGCCCCAGAATTTTTCTTCTGCTGCAGGACAGATACCAGAGAGTCTGGCACACATACAGTGCTTGGCATTGGTTATTCATTCATTTCTTGAATGTTTGTTAATGTCTCTCAACTGAATGATTAATGACATTGAGTCTGTTCCAGTATGAAGCTTAAACCGTTTATGATTTATTTCCTTTACACCCACTCAACCTTAAGTTTCTCTCTGCTTTGATATCATATTATCAGCCGCTCAGTGTGTACATACAAAAAATGCAACTTGAACTGGAACGCTAACTCTTTTCCACTTTGTCCCTATAAGGGCTTCATGGGCTTGATCGTAAAGGACAAGAGGAGGCTTTAGGAGGCAGAATTATTAGCATATGAGGGGCAGGACTCAACAGAAACCTTGATATAACTCAGTGAATACCTACTGCATATTCCTCAATGGATCAAGATCAAAGAATGATTTATTCTTTAAAAAGTGTCAAAATACACGCATTTCTAGGTAACTGGAAGAGCAATACATCAGTCTTGTGACTGATTTGGAAAACACTGGGCTCATATGAGAAGGTTATGTCTATATTCTGATCTGCAAGGCCCTGCCATTCCAGCCCTCTCTGTGTCTTGCAAAAACACTGATCCTTATCCATTATGACTGCTCCATCAGAATGAGCACATCAGTTGACAATGTACAGACATCTTAAGAAGACACAACAAAAAACTAGTCCCAGAAAAGTAGTGAAAGTGGAAGCTTCATTTCTCAGGGGTGTGTGGTAGAGTGTATTCAGACACTGAATAAATTCTCAAAGTATGTTTTTGTAAGGTTCAACTCTCCACTTCAATTTGAGTAACATTTGATAGGATAAAAAGCTAAGTATCTTGTGTAAAACAAAAAGCTTGATAGGACTAACTTACATTAGTGTGTTCAATAGTGGCTATCCCTCATACATCTAGCAAAATTCATTCTCTGCTACATGCTTCAGAAGAACAGAAGAGAAAAGGTTTAAAGTAACTGCAGTGTAGTGTCAGGTAGAAGAGAATAAGAGGAGGAGGAGAAAAGTAAGAGGAGTGGGATGAGAGGCCCTGGAGGATACAAGAGAAAGAATAAGGTTATTTCGAGAAAGAGAAGAAGCTTACAGGGACACTGCCTTTTGATTTATTGCCATACATGATAGAAGAACATGTAGGGGCAACTAAGGTTACGTAGCATCTGAAACCACAATACATCACACTGTACCATTGTAAGCATATTTTTCAAACATTAGCAAGCCACAAATCTAAACCACATTGTGTGTGTGAAACTGAAACTGCTTTACAGTTTGCAATACAAGAGACAGTGCACCATTTCAACTGACATTTGGACTAGCTGTCAACCAGAAAACTCCTGATGTCAGTTGCAGCATATTGGATCATCCTTTATTGTCTGCAGCCAGGATGATAAAGTGTTATGGGCAACAGCACTTAGAATATGCTACTGTACTTCCAGACCAATTTGATTTTAGACAATATCCTGAAGGAGGTGACGAAAAGTTACTAGTTTGTGTTATGAAAATTTGTTAAGAATTTTGTAGTTGCTGCCATATCTGTGCATATATGTAATATAGCCACATCAGCTGCTTTAACTTGCTTAAGCTTGCTTGAAGAAAAGAAGCATCTCATGCTTTTTTTTAAATCAGAACATTGTACCACTATCTATTTAGTCACCACAAGTTAAAATTACACCAAGACAGATAGAAAAGAAATAAATTTGTAATGCCAGTATTGCTGTAAGCACTGCAGTCTAGCCTTTAATATATCACAGAACTTTCATTATATAAAACTGACAATTGCAATGAGATTTGTAGAGTTGTAAATGAACAGTGCCACAATCATAGAACTTTTCGCAGAAATCTCAGCATAAGGTCACAGTTTATGGAACTTTAATTTACTGTTAACTTAACATGTGTTGACCTGAATTGTGGAAGACTGAGAAACAGACTTTTATCTAAAAGGTATATCAGATATTGTTTTGAAGAGATCAGTCTGAAATTCTGTATTTAGAGAGATAAGTTACATGGAATTTTTGAAATACATGTTTTTTTTTCTACCAAATGTATTCTGTCATCTTCATGTTTTAAGAGACATTTTCACAAACACTTGGAGTAAAAATGAAGCTGTTTTCTATGTATTTAATTTCAGGTTTATTTCAGATGTCTCTGCCACACCCAGTACCTGAAGTAACTTTGTATATTTCTTTTAGTATGTTCTGTTCTTTGCGCCTACCCATGCCTATCCATTAGGTTATTTTATTTACATTGGTATCTTGCTTTTAGATTATTAACTCTGTAAATGAAACTTGCTTCCATACTTACTGTTATTTCACTGTAACATAGATCTAGTGACTAGTGTACGTAAGCATTAATAAAGGTTCTATATACGATTACTAGTACCCATTCTACTTCCAATACCATCCCCTTTTTAAAGATAGCCAGCTGTTATTATAGTCACACTGCAATTGTACATGCCATATAATTTATTATTATATTCTCACAATTTATTTGAATGAGTGAAAGGTACTTGAAAACAGATATAAGGAGAGAAAGTGAAGAAGCCATTAGTCAACAAATATACTCCTATGTGATTAATCGTTCTTATTTAGCTACTTACAGATTCTCTGAGTGTGACCTCTGGGCTGTCCTAAATTATTTCTGGTAGCGATGCATGACAGGCAGAATAAATGCTTTATCTGTGTGCCTGATGATTTGTCTTGAACATCTCTACACCAATAATTTTATACAAGGTTGAAAGCCTTTTATTATTTTTAGTAAAGTCAATGAACAAACAAAAAATTTTTCCTTTATTACTCATTATGATAATTTTTCCTTTATTCATTCTCAAGCAGTATGAACACTTGAATTATGAAAGGTTTTAGGGTTTATTTAACATAATCTTTTTGACTGATGAATAAACCCAAAGTGTTGTTTCCCAGTCCATGGATGGTTAAAATGAGTATATGAACTTTTGAGACAATTTGGATTTAGGATAAACCACATGAAGTTTATTCAAGTTAGCTGTTACTATAACATGGACGAAGGCTAACATGAAGGCTAAAGAAGTCCTCAGAAAATTTGGAAGTAGTGATAGCTTCATGGACCTTGTTTGAAAGATTGGCATGGAAAGAAGATATGTGGATCTCCTTGTAATTTCTTCCCTTTCAACTCAGTTCAGTGTTTAAGCAAATTTGATTGCTTGAGACGAATGTCCAGGAACTGATCTTCAGTAATAAGTACAAAATACTAGTGGCAATTTTTTCATGTTTCTTGGACTAGTTGGTTGAATATTACAAGTTAAAACAAATCTCTATCTGACTTTGAACATAACTGAGTCTTTCAAGTTTCACCCTCTTTTTCCTGCAAGGTAGATTGAACCAATTTTTTACATTTAATGCTCGTCAATATTGTGGGATACTTGCACTGCTCACCCTTAACCTGGCTAACAACAGTTGTTAAGACAGGTATGTGAACAGTGGCTGTGAAAGGGACATCCTAAACTGCCTGAGAGAGCCTTTGCCCAAACCGATAAATTTACAGATGCAGATAACTATCAGACAGCTTAAACAATAAGCTGAGAATTACAATGAGACTTTAGAAATGAAGAGCAACTCAACTGGAAAAGAAGTCCAAAAGAGACATGAGAATATGCAAAATTTTAAGTGGTAAAATTTGTATGGGAGAGATGTAGAAATGCAAAGAGCAGTAATCAAAATCTGTTTACGCACTCTAGAAATCTCCCAATGGCATAAGGACCTCTGCCTTGGCCAGCCAGAGCCATTGGATGCTGTGAAAAGCTTGAATCCTGGTATCTGTGAGTGAATGTGCCCTTGTTGGGGTGCAGCATGGGTGCACATAAAACTGGAGCACCCACATCTCTCACAGTGGATGTGTGCAAGTGGGAGAATCCATATGCCCAGGAAAGGGGACATGCGTGATTGTAACCTACACTGCCTGTGACGGTGTGTGCACATACCTGTGCGTACACAAGTATGGGTGTTAGGTTAAAGCATTTTGGAATTGGTTATAGAGGGGTGTTTTTTAGCATTTTATATGTTTCTAATATGGAGGTTTCTATATTGTATTGCTGATATGATCCTGAATTGCACTGATTGCCTGCTAATCATCTGTCACTAATAAATCAATAAAATGATTTGATCCTGATTTGGTTTAACTGATTTGGTTTAACATGAACTGAACAGTTTTTCCTTGTGACAACATTCATTACAGTGGTTGCATCAATGCTTTCATAATTTCATGGACTCATATAGTCATTAAGAAAATGCATACATATTTTTATAGATGTATAATGCCGTTCATCAGTTATATGGATGATCCTTTATGGAAGCACAAAAAGATGTGCAACAGTCCCCTCCTCACTTGACATTTGATTTACCAAAGGAATAAGGTTGATGAGAAGCTCAACATGAGCCAACAATGTGCTCTTGCAGCCCAAAAAGCCCACTGTATCCTGGGCTGCATCAAATGAAGTCTGGCCAGCATGTCAAGGAGGGTGATTCTGCCCCTGTACTCCACTCTTATGAGACCCCACCTGGAGTACTGTGTCCAGCTCTGGAGTCCTCAGCATAAGAAGGACATGGACCTACTGGAGTGAGTCCAGAGGAGCACCATGAAGATGATGAGAAGGCTGGAGAACCTCTCTTATAAGGACAGGCTGATAGAGTTGGGGTTCTCCAACCTGGAGAAGAGAAGGCTCCGGGGAGAACTTACAGCGGTGACCTTTTGGTACTTAAAGGGGGCCTACAGGAAAGAGGGGGACAACTTTTTAGCAGGGCCTGTTGTGACAGGACAAGGGGTAATGGTTTCAAACCAAAGTGTAGTTTTAGATTAGTTAGAAGGAAGAAATTTTTTATGATAAGGGTGGTGAAACACTGGAACAGGTTGCACAGAGAGGTGGTAGATGCCCCAAATCCTGAAAGTGTTCAAGATCAGGGTGGATGGGGTTTTGAACAACCTGGTCTAGTGGGAGGTGTCCCTGCCCATGGCAGGGGGGTTGGAACTAGATGATCTTTAAGGTCTCTTCCAACCTAAACCATTTGATGATTCTATGATACATCTTGAAAAAAAAAAAAACAAAAAGAAAAAAGAAAAAAAGAAGCATAATCACAGTTTCCTGCATCCTACTTTATGCATATTGTATCACCCTAACAACTGCTGGAAGTACATTCTCTTTATTAAATTTGCAAATTCTTTCAGACAGTTCTTTTTTCTTTTTAAGAGACTTCTTAACTTTGTAAGGCAGAGGTAGTGCAATTTGAGGCATCACTGCTTTACAAATAAACAGCAATAAAAATATTTATCCTAGAAATACATACGAAGTGTGATAAGGATTCATTCCAAATCTAGTAACTTACAAGTCAAAAGGTTAATTAAAATCCAAAACTAATCAAACTAGGCAGTATTGATTTTCATGCCCAAGTGAAAATTATGTGAACTAAATTCTCCATTTGCTATAAATGCTGATAAAGTTCACTGAGATCTTAAAATATTTCTAAAGACAGCTCAAAACATGAAGACTAAGCACTTAACACTTTCTCTCAGATCACCAAGAATTGGATAAACTTTCTACTCATTCTGTAGGACCACTCAGAGTGTCTGATTTATATACACGCCAGAAGGGGTAAACTGCAGGTGTGTGCAATCTCCTTCTAATCCCACCCTTGTCACAAGAATTAGTCATTCACTTTGATCTCTCATATTTTACTACTAATATTAGTTAGAGTTCTCTCTTGAATTCTTACTAAAACAGCTGTGCTACTGGTCTGTATAAACCATCATTAGCATTATGATTTCTTTTTGATCAAGTCAATCTTTTTTCACTGTCGTCATGTTCTTAGTCCATTTATTTAACTATTTTTCTTTCTGAAAGCTATTAATTCCTGGGATTTAGGGAGTGTCTTAGTTCCTTTGCTTTCTCTGACAGTTTATTCATCTCAGAGAGGAAGCATAAGAACTGGACAAGCACAGAATCTCTAAATCTGAGCTTTTTCCTCTTACTTTGGTGTTCATAAACATCCTGTAGAATGTTGTCCAGCCTTTATTATTTTCCTTACTTACCTAAAACTAAATAACCATTGACCAACAAAAGTACTTTTAATTTATTTCCAAAGAACAAGGCTTGTAATTTCTTCCTACCTACAGATGATCTAGCTGAAATACAGATCCACGTTTATTTTCTCAGCCTAAATCTGTCAATTTCCCTATTTGTTTTGCAATGTAATAACACAAATATTTCAGCTCGACAAAAGCCATGGATAGCATAGAACAGCTCAAAACTAACTTTGCAAAAAAAAAAAAAAGTGATAATTTTAAACCACAGTAAAAAATTCAGCCAAAATAATGGATCTTTACAACATGTTACAGAGAAGTAACAAAGATGTGAGAAAAGTATGAGGGAAAAGAAGGAAATCAAAGACAAATCACAGCCTATAGAAAAGTGATCCTACCAAAAGTGGTGCAGAAAAAACTTATAAGTTTATAATCTCTGGCTTATACAAAAGCTACACAAATGAAGAATGGGCTCCTATCAGGTAAGTGCTCTGGCACAGTATTTTGTTCACACTACTTAGAGAGAGGCCTTGGTATGCATGAAGATTTGTCTGGTTTTCTCTTCCAATCAGAGAGGTTAATCTAACAAAACCTTTCCTCAGGTTGAAACAGCCCTTTTCACTGGTTCTTTCAAGTGCTTTGATCTTCCTCACCTCTCATTTATTTCTAAAACTTTATTGAACTAACTGGTAGCTCCCAGGGTCCTCCTTTCTACCCTTTTTAAAAATAGGTGTGATGTTTTTTTTTGCCAGTCGCTGGGATCTTCATCTGACTGCCATCACAGGGCTCAGTACTGGGGCCAGTTCTCTTCAATATCTTTATCAATAACCTGGACAAGGGGATCGAGTGCACGCTCAGTAAGTTTGCAAATGACACTACGTTAGGCAGGAGTGTAAACGTACTTAAGGGTAGGATGGCCCTACAGAGAGATCTGGACAGGCTGGATCTATAGGCTGAGGCCAATGGTATGAGGTTCAACAAGGCCAAGTGCCGGGTCCTGCACTTGGGTCACAACAACTCCATGTAGTACTACAGGCTTGGGGAAGAGTGGCTGGAAAACTGCCTGGCAGAGAAGGACCTGCGGGTGTTGGTTGACAGCCAGCTGAATATAAGCCAGCA
This sequence comes from Ibidorhyncha struthersii, assembly GCA_013398815.1. NCBI lineage: Eukaryota > Metazoa > Chordata > Aves > Charadriiformes > Charadriidae > Ibidorhyncha > Ibidorhyncha struthersii. Next base: position 81,595 of record VZSZ01004688.1, on the reverse strand, counting down.
GTGTGCCCGGGTGGCCAAGAAGGCCAACAGCATCCTGGCCTGTATCAGAAACAGTGTAACCAGCAGGACTAGGGAAGTGATCATTCCCATGTACTTAGCACTAGTAAGGCCCCATGCTGTGTACTGTACTCAGTTTTGGCCTTCTCATTACAAGAAAGACATAGAGGTGCTGGACCATGTCCAGAGAAAGGCAACAAAGCTGGTGAGGGGTCTTGAGAATAAGTTTTATGAGGAGCAGCTGAGGGAACTGGGGCTTTGTAGCCCAGAGAAGAAGAGGCTGAGGGGAGACCTTATCTCTCTTTACAACCACCTGAAAGGAGGTTGTCATGAGGTGGGGGTGGACCTCTTCTCACCAGTAATAAGCAATAGGACAAGAGGAAATGGCCTCAAGTTGCACATGGGGAGGTTTAGATTGGATATTAGGAAAAATTTCTTCACTGTCAAGCATTGGAACAGGGAAGTGGTGAAGTTGCCATCCGTGGAGGCAATGGGTATTTAAAAGGGGTGTTGAGGTGGTGTTTAGGGACATGGTTTAGTGGTGGTTTTTGGCAGTGATAGGTTGATGGTTGGACTTGATGATCTTAAAGGTCCCTTCCAACCTAGACAATTCTAGGATTCTGATTCTAACCTTGGTGTGTGATCCCACAGCTTGACATGGGCAAGACTGTTATTATTACCCTCCCTCTTCAAGCCTGGTTTAAACCTCTGTCAATGAGCCCTGCTAGCTTTTGAGCAAAGACCCTCTTCCCTCTTTCAGAAAGGTGAATCCAAAGTGCTACCAGCAAGTCTGGTGCTGTGTAGGCCACGCCATCATCAAAAAAACAAAACTCTGTCAGTGACACCAGCCATGGAGTCATATAATAAAAAAATTAATAGGTTTTGATTGCTTTTGGACTACATGTTGTGGCTTGATCACCACCCACATGAAGTAACAGTAATGGGTAGTAGTCCAAGAGTTGTACCAGGCTAGGAAGTTTCCTAGTGATGTCCTTAGATGGGCTCCAGGGAGGCAGCAGACTTCCCTAAGAGCAGGGTCTGTCTGGCATATCGGACCCTCTGTTCCCCTCAGAATCGAGTCCCCTAGAACTATAACCTGTCTTGCCTTCCTTGTGAAGGTGATTGTGATACAGGGTGTAGGCCTTTCTGCCCTTGGCAGCACCTCTGGTGAAGATGGACCACCATCCACATCATCCATTGACTGACCTTCCACATCCAGAGCCTCATACTTGTTCTACAGATGCACCTGGGAAGGCAGGGTGGGGCTTCACTTGCCTCCCCAAGTGTGGACTTCCTCCATTCACTCCTCTCTTTAAAGCTGCTGCCTTCAACCTGTCGGGGGGGGCATACAGGATCCCCATGATCTTGTTTTTTTCTGGTGGCTGTTCGCATATCTGTCTCAGGAGGGCAGAGCGTGGTTCCACCAGTCTATCTCTTTCTCATACTCCCTGATGCTCCTTAATCTTTCTACTTCTTGTAGCTCTGCCACCAGGGTGAGCAGATCGTCGACCTAGTGACACCTCACACATCTGTTCTCACTACTGCCATCTGTTACCAGTGAAAGGCTCTGGCACTCCTTGCAGCCAGAGACTTGGATTGCTGCATGTTTTCATGGGAGCTCTGTCCGGGTTGCTACACCCTTCTGTTGAGTGCAGAGGACATGGCTTTCTGCCAGGTGGGTATCATAGCTAAACTTCTTCTGAGAGGGTGATGACCACCAACTGAACTCACCCCTTGAGCTGATAGGGTGATTATGCCCTTCCTGCACGCCCTTCCACGGGAACTGTCATGCAAAACGCCATGCCACATCCTGGCTGAGGCACCATGCCCTCTTTGTGCACACTGTTGGCAGTGCTCCTGGTTGCTCACACTCCCCAGACTGTTTTTTATAGGTATGCAGGAGGTTGCTGGTGCTCTGGCAATGCCCAGGCCTCATAAGCATCTCCCATGAGAGCTGCTGCCTCCTGCTCTCTGCTGCCCCAGTGTTTCCCTACTTCAGCCTGTGTGCTGAGATCTGCTGGTCCACTGATGATCCTCTTGGCTCCTCTTGGCTACTGAGTGAGTAGCCTACCATGTTAAGGATTAGATCAGAATTAGTGTTAACTGTCATTTAGAGATTGTCAGTCTTGGAGACAGGACCAACCAAAATATAAATTTCATTCTGCTTAGTAATCATGTTTCTTTGTGTATTTTCTGGAACGATAAGATTGCAAGTTATATAGAAAAGCTATGGGGAACTTGTCCTTTACTAATAATACAGTATTTTTTGCTTTTCTTAAGAAAAGGAATGGATGAATCATTTGTTGATTTACATTAATCACATGTTTTGAAGATTTCTCTTTTGATAGTATAATTTTAAATTAAAAAGAATCATTGTACCTTACAGATAGCTTTTGTTCCATTCTTACACAAAACCGTCATTGTTCTTACGCTAATCCCTAACTTTTTAATGGAGAATAAAAGAAAAGAAAGGGAAGAGAAAAGGAAGGAGGGCAACAAAGAATTCTGTCAGATGCTGACACTGCATATGTTATATTTATATATGAATGCTATATGTATATATTCATATGACATATGAATATTCAATAGTCCATTGAATATATTGAAAAATATATTCAGTGTTATGTTAGGAAAGTTGAATTAAACTAGGGGCAGGATTTTCTTAGGAAGTGAAAATACGGGTTGTCTAGAAGTGAAAAACTAGCTTACCTGAGAGGAGAGCTTCCATCATTGGAATAACCAGACTGAATAGGACAAAGCTTATTGACCGACAGAATAATTGAGTTTCTAGAGAAATTCAGACTGTCTAACTGACTGGCCAAAGACAAAGTAATTGGATGTATACATAAGAAGAAGAAGCAGCTATTAAACATATATGCATTTCTGCCTACACTCAAGACAACCACAGAATCTTACTGATTTCTTACACTTGTTAAAAATATTCCACATAGTGGAAAGGCCAAAAAGTTCAGGTAAATTCTCATGATTTCTTAAATGGAGCTTTTATTTGCATATAAGTCTTATAAATCTCTTACTCATATATAGTCATATGTTGTATTCATCTCTGACTCATACATATCATTTAAATCCCTTCTATGTGACATTTGTTCTCTTCAGGGCAAAGGGTACTTTTTTTTTTGTATAGGAACTTCAGTTCCACTGTAGTACTTTTTTACAGCACGTTTGTTTTCTGCGTGTTGAATGATATATTAGATGATTCCTTTAGGTCAGTAAATGAATTCTTAATATACCAGCGTCTAATTCTGGGTTTCATGACAATTACAGGGTAGAAAAAAAATTACAAGAAAAATTAACTTTAACAACAATGTGTGGGAGGGCTTATACACAGTAAAAAGACCATAAGATCACAGCTGGCAGGCAAAGGGAAGTACTGTGTTAGCACTAAGTGATTAACTTGCAGAAGACTAAAATGACTAATATGACATTAGCAAAGAAAACATTGTTCTGTCATTTATATTGTGTCAAAATGTGCTTGATGCCTCATAGATGGTTCTTATAAAGGAAGCTTACTGACCTAATTGTGCTCTTCCATATCATTATGGTAGGAAATCAGCATAAGTTTATCAATAACTATTTTTGGGTGAGAAATTGTGGAAATTAAGAAAATGGTATTTTTCTCAAAAGTTAACTGAATTAAACTTTTGAATCTACCGTTTCTGATAGGGATGTGAAAAGAGCTGTTATAATATTAAGAGATTTTTTAGAATCACTTGATATTTAAGAAAGGTTATGGGATAAAATTTTCATAATATTAATTCATTGGGAACCTGTAGTGTAATCCAAAGAGATAATGAGGATGACAAGAGGGTAAAGCCAAATAGATTACTATTTTTTTAAAAATAATGACCTACATTGTCCTTTATATTCATTTTGCATCCCTGCTCTGAAAAGAAGAAAAATTGAATTTCTTGCAGGAAAGTAGAATCCATTTTTTAAAAGGAAATATACCAAATATAGTTTTATTTTTATTTATTGTGGGGAATTTCATACTAACTTCTGGTACCATGTTTGCAAACAGTATGAAAATGTTCCATGAATGAAATGGTGATGCTTTTGAGGGAGAAGATACTACGAAATATTTCCTCAGGTTAATTGTATTTCTTTTTGTACTTATATCATTTCAGTTTAAGTTTGACTTAGCTGTAGATAATCATTGCCTGAACAAAGACATGCCACCACTCAGTGCTGTTGTACCAGCCATGTTAGAGCTCCAATACGAACTGGAGTCAAAAGCAGCCAGGGGGTATGCTACAACTAACATTGCCAATGCGTTTTTTTTTTTCAATTCCTTTGGCAGCACAATGCAGGCCACAGTTTGCTTTTATGTAAAGGGGTCTCCACTACACCTGGAATCAATTTCCCCTGTGGTGGAAGCACAGCCCTACTATTTGTCATGGACTAATCCAAACTGCAGTGAAAAAGGGTGATGCCCCTGAATATCTACAATACATCAATGACACCATTGTGTGGGGCAACAAGGCAGAAGAAATGTTTGAGAAGGAAAAAAGGTTATCAGATTCTTCTAAAAGCTGGATTCATCACAAAAATAAGGAAGGTCAAGAGACCTGCACAGGAGATTCAGTTCCTGGGAATAAAATGGCAGGATGGGCACTGTCATATCCCTATGGATGTGATCAACAAGATAGCAACTATGTCTTGACCACCTAACATGAAAGAAACACAAGCTTTCCTAGGCCTTGTGGGATTCTGGAGAGTGCATATTCCAGGTTATAGTCAGCTTGTGAGCCCTCTCTATTGAGTAACCTGAAAGAAGAATAATTTTGAGTGGAGCCTTGAGCAACAATAAACCTTTGAGCAGACCAAAGAGGAGATAGCTCATGCAGTAGCACTTGGACCTGTTCAGACAGGACCAGCTGTGTAAAATGTACTCTACAATGCATCTGGGGAGCATGGTCTCACCTGGAGCCTCTGGCAGAAAACATTAGGAGAAACCTGAGGTTGACCATTAGGGTTTTGGAGCCAGGGGTCCTGAGGAACAGAAGCCCACTACACCTTGACTGAAAAAAAGATACTAGCTGCATATGAGGGGGCTTGTGCCACTTCAGAAGTTGTTAATACAAAAACATATCTCCTCTTGGCACCGCGTTTGCCCATGCTACACTGGTGTTCAAAGGAAACACCCCCACTATGCAGCATGCAACAAGTGCTACATGAATTTAGTGGGTAGCATTGATCTCACAATGAGCTTGACTGAGGAAACACAACCTCCCAGGAATCCTAGAAGAGATCATGTGCTGGACAGAAGGCAGAGATTTTGGAGGATTGCCTGAGGAAGTGGCTGGTGCCCAAGAGGAAACAGCATATAATGAGTTATCAGAAGATGAAAGGCATTATGCTTTGTTTACTGATGGATCCTGTTCATAGAATCATAGAATCACAGAATTGTCTAGGTTGGAAGAGACCCTTGGGATCATCGAGTCCAAACATCTACCCTACTCTACAAAGTTCTCCCCTACACCATATCCGCCAACACCACATCTAAACGTCTCTTAAACACATCCAGGGATGGTGACTCAACCACCTCCCTGGGCACTCTATTCCAATGCCCAACCACCCTTTCTGTGAAAAATTCTTTCCTAATGTTCAGTCTAAACCTACCCTGTTGGAGCTTGAAGCCATTCCCTCTTGTTCTGTCATTAATTACCTGTGAGAAGAGACCAGCACCAACCTCTCTACAGTGTCCTTTCAAATAGTTGTAGAGTGTGATGAGGTCTCCCCTCAGCCTTCTCTTCCTCAAACTAAACAGTCCCAGCTCCTTCAACCGCTCTTCATATGATTTGTCTGCTAGGCCCTTCACCAGTTTCGTTGCCCTCCTCTGCACTCGCTCCAGCACCTCGATATCTCTCTTGTATTGCGGTGCCCAAAACTGGACACAATACTCGAGGTGTGGCCTCACCAGTGCTGAGTACAGGGGCACAATCACCTCCCTACTTCTGCTGGCCACGCTATTTCTAATACAAGCCAGGATGCCGTTGGCTTTCTTGGCCACCTGGGCACACTGCCGGCTCATATTCAGCCGCTTGTCAATTAGAACCCCCAGGTCTCTTTCTGCCAGGCAGCTTTCCAGCCACACCTCCCCAAGCCTGTAGCGCTGCATGGGGTTATTGTGGCCCAAGTGCAGAACCTGGCACTTGCCCTTGTTGAAACTCATACCATTGATGTTGGCCCAGTGATCCAATCTATCTAAGTCTCTCTGTAGAGCTTCCCTGTCCTCCTGGGAATCAACACTCCTGCTTAACTTGGTGTCATCTGCAAACTTGCTGATGATACACCCTATGTCCTTATCAAGATCATCAATAAAGACGTTGAACAGAAATGGTCCCAACACTGAGCCCTGAGGCACACCACTTGTGACCGGCCGCCAGCTGGATTTAAATCCATTGAGCACCACTCTGTGGGACCTTCCAGTCAGCCAGTGCTTGATCCAGCGGATCGTATGCTCATTCAGGCCGTGCGAAGCCAGTTTTTCCACAAGAATTGTATGGGGGACAGTATCGAATGCTTTTTGAAAGTCCAGGTATACAATATCAACAGCCTTTCCCTCATCCAGTATTCTGGTAATCTTGTCATAGAAGGAGATCAGGTTCGTCTGGCAGGACCTGCCTTCCATAAACCCATGCTGACTAGGCCTGATCCCCTTGGTTGCCCATTATGTGGGTTTTGATGGCACTCAAGATGACCTGCTCCATGACCTTCCCTGGTATTGAGGTTAGACTGACAGGTCTATAGTTACCTGGATCCTCCTTTTTGCCTTTCTTGTAGATAGGTGTTACATTTGCCACCCTCCAGTCCATTGGGACCTCCCCAGTTAGCCATGTTGTGTTGTAGGAAATCGTCAGAAGTGGAAAGCTGCTGTGCGGAGTCCTACATGAGAAGTCAGGGAAGCCACTGAAGGAGAAGGTGAGTCAAGTCCGTTTGCAGAAGTAAAAGCCATCCAACTAACCCTAGAGACTGCTGAACAAGAAAAGTGGCCAGTAATCTCTCTCTATACTGACTCCTGGATGGGGGCTGATGTCCTATGGGGGTGGCTACAGCAGTGGAAGACCAACTGGCAGCACAGGAGTAAACCCACCTGGGCTGCTGCACTGTGGCAGGACATCATTTCTTGGGTATAAAACATTGCTTTAAATGTGTCATGTAGATGCTTACAAAAGCCACATCACTGAAGAGCATCAAAACAATGAACAGGTAGATAAGGCTATCAAAGTTGAAGTAGCTCAGGTAGATCTGCACTGGGAGTGTAAGGATGAGCTATTTGTAGCTCAAAGGGCCCGCAAAGCATCGGAACATCTAGGGAAGGATGTGATCGAGGGGTAGACCTGACCATGGAGGCCATCGCACAGGTCACTCATGAATGTGAATCATGTGCTGCAATCAAGCGAGCAACATAAGTAAAGATTCCCTGGAATACAGGGTGGTGGCTGGGTTTTCAATAAGGCAAGGCCTGGCAAATCAACTATATTGAACCACTGCCACAAACACTCCAAGGCAAGAGCTACATACTCACCATGGCAGAAGCAGCTACTGATTGGCTAGAAACATATCCTTGAAGCCATGCCACTGTTTAAAACACCAGCTTAGGCCCTGAAAGGCAAATTTTGTGGTGACATGGTACCCCAGAAAGAACTGAATCAGACAATGGGACTCATTTCTGAAATAACCTCATAAACTCCTAGGCCAAGAAACACAGCATTGAGCAGGTGTATCACATCCCCTATCACCCACAATTCTCTGGAAAGACTGAGAGATATAATGGACTGTTAAAGACTATGTTGAGAGCATTGGGCAATGGGGAATGGAAGCACTGGGATATAAATTGAGCAGAAGCCATTTGGCTGGTTAACACCAGAGGATCTGTTAACCATCCTAGTACTGCCCAAACAAACCCGCTACGTACTGTGGGAGGAGATAAAGTCCCCATAGTGCACGTGGGGAAGTGGCTAGGGAAGTCGGTGTGGATTGCTCCTCCCACAGGATAAAGAAAACCCATTCACGGGATTGTTTTTGCTCAAGGACCTGGGTGTACTTGGTCCATAATGTGGAAGGACGGGGAGACCCAGTGTGTGCCTCAAGGAAATTTAACCTTCGGGGGAAAATAATCTGTGATGTGAGTTGTATGTTGTAGGAAGTAATGTAGCAGGAATGACTTGGAACAACAAAGAGTGAGTGCAACGATGACCCAAACCAAGCTGATGTTGGTGCTCAACAATTGAACATGCTGCTTATCCTGTCCTGGACACACATCTTCATAGATGGGGCACAAGTAATAGCGTGTTCTTATGAAGATCAGGATAACTGGAGGAAGCCCATGGAATGAGAGAATAATATCTATCTGCTAAAGGACAGGGGATAGTAGTTAATAAGAATATATAAATCTGTATGTTGGGTATAAAGATGGTTTAAGTACGTGCTATACATTGTAAGTGTTGATGAAAAGGGATTTAATTAGAATTAAATACAATGGAATGGTTAGAAGGTATATATATGTATTCAATTTTGTGGGACCTGAGCATGATGGAAATGGTATGGAATAAGGGGTGAAGATTACGTTGTGTCTGCCTGAGATGGAGTTAATTTTCCCCATAGCAGCTCTCACAGTGCTGTGCTTTGTATTGGTAGCTAGAAAGGTGTGTTATTAACACACCTTGTTTTGGCTACTGCTGAGCAGTGGTCACACAGCATCAAGACTCTCTCTCCAACATTCCTCCCTCAACACCACCCCTAAAGGCCAATAGGCTGGGGGTGGGCAAGCTCTTGGAAGGGGACATAGCCAGGACAGCTGACCCAAGCTGACCAAAGGGAGATTCCATACCTTATGACGTCTGCTCAGCAATAAAAGCTAAGAGAAAGGAGGGGGAGGGAGGCATTCTTTATTATGACATTTGTCTTCCAGAACAACTGCTATGCAAACTGAAGCCCTGCTTCCTGGGAAGTGGCTGGACATTGCCTGCTGATGGGAACTAGAGAATAATTTTTTTGTTTTCCTTTGTTTCCACATACAGCCTTTGGTTTTGTTTTATTAAACTGCCTTTATCTTGACCCACGAGATTTCTCTTGTCTTATTTTCTCCTTCCATATTCTGCTGAGGAGGGGAGTGACAGTGTGGCTTGGTGAGCCCCTGGCATCCAGCCAAGGTCAACCCACCACAACTGATAATGAATTTTTTATGTATACTATTGTTCTTTTAAGCCTCCATTGCATCAAAAACACTTGTGCACGCGTGCCAGTTCAAGGCAACCTGTCATGCTGTGATCTTCCTCAGTTAAACAGCATTAGAGGCATCTCTAAATAAATCTATATGAACTGACCATGTAGGAGGTTGGGATAGATGGTAGGTTATAGCTGCTGAAGAAGACAAGGGCTATTGTAGTCCATTCTCCTGTTCCCATCCAGTTTCAGTTTTACTGAAAAGCTCCACTGGGTCAACCCTATAAACCACTCTGACACCCTCTGTAATCTCCCTAGGGAGAATAATATGGGACAGTCAGTGACTTGTCCCTTAGAGATTTCTTGCAGCATGCTACACTAATAATTTTACTGAATATGAAGATGCCCCTATATGTCTCATTGATTTCCTTTGGTGCTGGAGAAAGAAAAAAAATCTCCAACTTCTGCTTTTTCTGTGCTGCTGTGACTTTACACTAAGTTGCTCAGTAAATTGCTTGAATATAATCTACTAATATTACATTAAATAGGTTAAGCTGATATTTATGCATATTCTACCTGGAAGATGGCTTTTAAAATGAGCATATTGTTTTACTTATGCATGCATGTGTAAATTTATATATACACAACTATATAGAATGATTACACAACCTCTGTTCACAGCTATTTTTAGGCTTTCCACATCATGCAATTGATAAATGTTGGCAAATGAGTAGTGGAAAATCAAAACAAGAAAATGATAGACATTTTAAAATCAATTTACTAATCAGACCATAGACAGTTAAAATATTTTATCAGTACTTGTGAACAGAAAAACAGCCATTTCAAAACTTTTCCATTAGCATTAGATGTTTGCAGTGTATTACTCAGTCTTTAATATCTATTCTGACTGTTCTCAAATTTATTTTAGTTGTTTTCTACCTAAGCTGTTCCAGAGTTGATAGATGGTCCTCTGTTGAGTAGTTTGAGAGTCTGCCAAATAAAGACTTAGCCAATGTTATCTTTCATAAAATTATTTACCATATCATGGCTTTAATAAGATTTAAGAAATTCAATATAGCTGATTTCCATGTCCAGGTTTTATTTTGATGAGAACGGTGTTTGAGAAAGAAGGAACAGATAAGAAAAAAGAGAAAAAATGGAGAGTTATCAGATATAGTCTGACATTTACCATAGAAACTGGAGAGTCTTTACAAAAATTAACATTAATAATCATACCTGCATGTCATTGTAGAAAATGGTTTATGCAAGTAAATTAATAACTGTTATGCTTTTAATTATGTGAAAAAGTCACAGCTGTATACTAAAAATGTATCTGAGCTTTCCAGTATTAAATAGATTAAAAAGTGCTAAGAAAGAAGAAAACTAAACAACAGATAATTTACTGTTTATGATTTTTTTTAAAAGTACATAAAAACTAAAAATTGTGAACTTAACTTATTTAATTTCACATTGATGAGGAAGGCTGCTGGTAAACTGAAGTGGTTAATATCAACAAAGAAATATAAGAAAATTTAGTGGTTTTGAAAGGTTCTGGTCATTAATTTGAAAAAAGTTTCATCTAAGTAGACATTTGTGTTTGCATGAATGGCTAAAATAATGCTTTTCCTGTGTGGAAAGAGCTTATGAACACTTCTGTGCTAAAGGTAGACTATATTTTCTGTGTAGTCATTAAAAAAGGAGAGGCATTCTTGAGTTTGACTTAGTATGCCAGCACCTTTAAGAGATCACAAAGGTCTTATGATTGAGGGATCCCACTGAGGGGCAGAAGTGGGATCAGCTACAATGTCTGCCACAGGCTTCTGATACGTCGCTTGAAAGGGTCGCTTAGAGTACATGTGCACTAGGCAGTACCATGTCATAACTGAGCTAGCTTGAAAATCAGTAGTGACGTAGATATTAGGAGCACATTGCTAATTAGCTGTAACACAGTGTTGCACTGTAAAGCTATATTAGCTAACATCTCTGCACAGCAGTACTTTGTCTTAGGTGATTACATCCAGCAATGAATTTACCATAATTAAGGCCATTCTCTGTATGCATATTCCTGCACCACCAGTTGGCAAGAGTTTTCTAGATGTGAAATAGCACTGACATTTTTTTTTTTTGAAAAGATTTGGTGTTTGATACGTGCCCAAATAAGGAATTTCACATACCATTTTTTTTTTTCCAGCATTTTTTAATATTCTTGACAAATGAATTGCATCACCTCAACATCAGAAGGTATGATATCATAAATCTATACATATCCTAAGAACAGGCAATGATTATTTTTTGTTCACCACTTATACTCCAAGAAGTATGATGCAGGTCTGAAATCTCTGCATAAGAAATAATCCTACCAAAGATTAGATGAACAAAACCAGGATAGATCGCTCTTTGGAGTTCCCCACACCACCATGAGAGATGGTACTTGCTTAAACTAAATGTCTAAATTTTAGATGGACAAGATTGGATGAGATGAATCTGATCCTGCGGTACTATACGTCAGACTAAGAATTAGTAGTACATAGATTAAGAAAAAATAATTCTATGAGTTACACAGGATGATATCAATTTCTTTCCTACTCCGTCTCTGGAAAAGCCATTTCTGTACAGGCTATTTCTATTAACCTCTTAATCTCCCGCTCATTCTGTCTCTCAAGACTTTGTCTTCCTTTCAGTCACTTTTTACTGTATTCCTTATTTTCTTTCTTGTTTTTAATTTACTGTATTCCTTATTTTCTTTCTTGTTTTTCAAAGAAGACCCTTCCTCTAGGTCCTGTTGCATTCATTTCTGTTTTGAGTATATCACTGCCTGATTTTCTCTCTTCATTCTCATTCCAGGCAGTAATCACTGGAGGGTCCCTTGGACCATTACTTTTTCTTTTTCTCCTCCCCCCCCCCTTTTTCTCCTATCTGATTCTTTCGCTCCCTCTTTTTTTTTCTGACTTAATTCTCGCTTTTCGGCAGAGAAAATTGGAATCACCAAGTTTTAAGGGCCAGGATGGGATTCAGCTACTTACTTACAGCTGTAAGAATAGTTTAAGGTAATAGGCTGTCTAAATAGTTAATCAAGACAAATAGACATCTTCAGAAGGTGAATTTTGCAAGCATTAATTTTCTCAGTCTGTAGTAGATGGGTAAATCCTGCTTAGACGCATGTTACTGTTAATATGGGAATGTAGAACCTTAACTTTAAATAGATGCCTTATTTCTAGACAGTTTTCTGCAGGGTCAAACCAAATATCACATGATTCCATCGGATTGAGGAAGAATACTGACAAACTGAGTCATGGATCAAATTTGATAGGAATAAATCTAGGAGGCTTGATTTGAGATGGGAAAAAAGATAATTAGAGAAAGTTTAAGAAAGGGTTTTTTACCTGTGCAGGTATCTATAAACTGTAGTTTCACCATAAGCACCTACAAATTATCACCATAAATATCTTCACAGGGTTGACAGAGGGTCAGCTGATTTAGGTCACAGTAGAATGAAATAAAATATATTCAGTGTTAATAGAATAGCACAGAATAGTCAGCCACACAACATTGTGGAAAGCACCTTGTCAGAGGCACCAACATTCCTTCTCTTGTCTGTGTTATTTTCATGACTAAGCAGGAGACACATCTGCAAATATAATTTGTCAGTGTCTGATTAAAAACTAGAAGAGTACCATCCCTGGTCGAGCCAAAAACTAGAAGAATACTATCCCTGGTTGAGACAAAAACAAGTCTGCTTTTCCACAGACAATACTTTTTCACAGAATTTACACTTGAGTTTCCTAATAGACAGTTTCTTTACACCACCAGAATCTCCAGAATGCTGTTCTACATCCTTAAGAATTAATTCTCCTTTCTTATGTAAAAAGCTATTGTCCCCTCCCTCAGAGAAAATTTGAGAAATTTAATATTACTCATTGTAAGCAAACATATTACTGGGATGGATATTTCTTAAATTACCACTTCACTTTTGTAAGAATGTCTGGCGAAGCTATGTGTTTTTCTGGTAGCCCGGGTATTTCCTTGAGCTGTACCTCACAGCTCTAACGATATTAAGGAAATGAATTCTTGTGTAACTACAGCAGTGCAGTTAGTCGTAAATTAACTTCATAAGTTTTGCTTTTTATTGTTGGAAGGAAACACAGGAAGACTAATGTTTCTGACAGATCTACAGCAACTGAGAATTATGTTGATACCAGGGACACCTATGGGAACATTTCATCTGGTAAAAAGTACATATGTGTGAGTGTGTATATATCCACATTAAAATGTAGATTGAACTATTCAATAGTTGAACACATATTTACATTTCCAAGTATATTCGTGTATATATATAAAAATATGTATCACAGATATTTGAATTAACTACAGTCACACTAGTCTAAATTTCAGTTCTTCATAACCTAACTGATATTTCAGTGTATTTTGCATTCCTTGAGTATGTGGAAAATTAGTGTTAATAATAATTGCTGATAGGAGCATCAACTTAGTAATTCAGAACATCCATGCCAATTATCTTATAACTATATTATTTTATTACTTTATTACATTATTGTCAATTACTGTAATTATGTTACTGAGCAGAGCTGATGTTGCTCAGACGAATTTCAAAGAATTTAGTTTAACGTAGCAACATTTATCATTAGCACATTAATAAGAAGTTCTGTGTCAGGACTAAAACATACAGCTTTATATGTAAGTGCCTGAAGAAAACTATTATTAAATATTTAAGCATGCTTTTTCATGATAAAGAATGTATAACATTGTTTTCAGAAACAGCAGGGTAGTGTACTGCTGGAAGATTTGTTAATTATTCCAAACAGTTTCTAATGCTTGTGACTCCTAGTTATAGTTACTGGCAAAATTTAAAGTTTTTGAGGGCTGACTTGTGCACATCCTTGGCACCCGCACTCCAGATTCAGCTAAGAGTAAAAGCAGGTGCTTTTTGTAAGCTCCTGTGAGGTCAGGGTGGATATTTGCCTCTGAATTTGGTATTACCTCTTGTGGTTTTCTTCATGCTTCAAGTTTCCAGTGTTTTTGGGTGCTGAAACGAAGGCAGGTGAGACTGACATCCTCATTCTTCTGTACCAATGAAAGATTAATTCAGGCTGGGGTGCAGTGAAAGTATGGCTACTAGAATGATAGGAAAAACAGACAACTTTTTATTTTTTGAAGGACACTAGAAGAAATTGATTTATCTAGCTTAGTAGAAGAATATCAAGGGTGTGTACAGTCAAATTCCTTAGGAATACTCCAGGAAGAAAACCAGAAATAACAAAAAAACTTGTGAGATAAATCTATATAAACTGTTCAGGATGAAATTTAAGGTGTAATCTGGAAGATATTTCACCACTCAGGTGAAACTTTGGGACAGCATTCTAACAGGAACAGAGGAATGAAAATACTGCAGGAGCAGGTTTGATCTGTAAAAAAGATACTATTTAAATATTTGCTGTCATAGCAGAGAAATGAGCTTGATATGGTCTATTGTCTCTAGATTTGGTTTCCTTCAGTTATACAAATGCAGTGCTTCCAATTTCAGTGGTTTTGTTTCTTATTTATTCTTTGGCAGCAAAAGGTAAATTCATGTGCAATATTCTTCTTGTGCTTATACAAGCACAAGGAAAGATGCTGATGCAGCCCCTCCTTCATCTTCCAACTTCCCTACCCCACTATCAGTCTTCCTTGCCTGACAGTTTTAGAAATAAAATATTTCTATGTCTTGACCTGAGCAATTATGTAGAATACTTGCACTGGCAAAATACTGATGTTTAAACAATGGCACTGCCATAATTGCTGGAAAGTGAATGGAAAGTTTACATTTCCCATCTGCTCGCTTATAAGTTAAACAAATATCTAGAAGTTATGAAAAGAATATACCCCTGAACAAAATTTTTTCATTATTTCATGACAGGTAATTATTGTATTTTATAAAAGATAACCATATGGCTCAACTTTTTACTTCTAGCAATGCTGCCTTCTGCGCTGGAGTCAGGTATTGTACATCTGCAGTGTAAGAATTATCTAAAGCTATGAATAATAACTGCTCAAGCTAGTGTGTTGGTAGCTGTTTCTCTGTCTTTTGCCAAAAAAGTTAGTTAGTTCTTAACTAAAGAAGTTTTTGAAACACTAAGATATAAATGTAAATTGACAAGGCCACAAGAACATTTTGGAGACAGAAAAGCTAAAAAGCTTGTTTTCCTATATTTAACTGAAACAGAGTACGGGTAGACAAGAACAAATGCAGCAGTAAAACAAAACAAAACAAAACAAAACAAAACAAAACAAAACAAACAAACAAAAAACAAACAAAAAAAAAACAAAACCAAAAGTAACCCCCCAAAAAACGAACCCCAAAACCAAACCAAAACCAAAACACCGAAAGCACAAACTGTAAAGACTGAGTACTTCAAAAAATAGCTGTAAAGGGAAACAACAGATAAGCAAGCAAAGGGGAAAGGAGAGAGAGGGGGAAGACCCCAAAATCTTAGATCTTTAAAATCTTCATGGCAGTCTAAGTTTTCAGAGCTTGAGGTAAAGGAAAATTTGCAAAGCACCTTTTATTTTCCTTCAGTTGCAATCACATTTGCATTTCGCCACAAAGTGTAGATATCTGTGGCCTGTAACCGGCACTTGATCTGCAGTGTGTGATTCTGGTGTACAGCCTGATGTATAGCGACTATCTTGAGTAAACGTGTATGTACAGACAACCTTTCTACAAATACATCTGGGCTCCTAGATGACATGACTGCCGTGGAGTTTGGTTCCTAAAACAGAATGATAAAAAAGAAAAGGAAGGGAATTCTTTCAGTTGCTGAGATCCACTAATGTGGAATATCATAGAGGAATGAATTGTATCATAACTCAATACAGTAAATTGTTTAAGCCTAGGGATATGACATGAAGCAGGCTCTGTTGGCATGGTCGAACATATTTAATCAGCTTTATCTGAGTTCCTACTGGGAGCATAAATGCCTACCTTGTAAACTATGCAAATTAGATAGAACAAATTTATTATACCCACATTTATCCACAGAGGCCGCCGCGGCCCGGGATGGAGTGAGGAGGCCCAGCTAAGAAGCAAAGTTACTGAACAAAATTGGTCCTGTTTTACCTCAAACCAGGACATTCACAGACTGACTAGATGTGCCATTTATTTGATTTAGCTAAACACAGAATTAGTTCTCAGCCAATGAAAAAAGATTAGGTCCATAATTTTTTTCTAAACTCTGATTTACTTTTTCTTTAAGCTACAAATCGTCTTGACAAGCTTACCTAAAACCTCACAGTGAAATCAGCATCTCCTCTTTAAAGTCATCTTATTGTCTCCTCCACTCTCAGTGTTTGGCCTTCTTGTAAAATGATTGGCTCCTAGCAAGATTTCTCTGAAGGCTATTTCATGACCTGTATTTAAGAATGAAAGTTCTCTGGCAATCAGCACAGGTTGCCCAGTGCTTCTCTATTCCTAGATTCAGGTCTTACACTCTCTGAGGTTTCCAAGACATAATGTGCCATGTTTGGAGGGTCAAGCAGTGAGGTCCTAATATGCTACAACACTGAAAAAACAGCTGGAGCACAAAACAAATGAAGCAGCTGCAATTTTCAAGGAGCTATTGATTTTCCACTGAGCCGGTGATTTGCCACTACATTTTGTTGTATGATTTCCTTTAGCTAGTGCATGTGGGTTATATTCACTGGTGGGTGTAACTTCAGAACAGATTTTATTTTATTCAAACTGTTATACCATATTTCTACTAACAATAATTAAAACAAATCCTGGACACCCTAATAACAAGCAATATGAAGATCTAGTAGAAATGTAGGTTTTGCAGACCTCATGACACATACATTTAAAAACAAGGTGATAATACTTTCCTTTTTAAAATATAATTTTTAAATTAAAATTTTGTTTAAAGTATTTGGACGTATATCGATCAGGATGCTAATAAATAAAAACCTTTGAAACCAACAGAATTTAAGCAAACACTTGGGGTACATTTCAGGCTTACAGTCAAGTTATTCTGTGTACTTCTGTTAGAGATATTTAGCCAGTGGAAAGACATTATTGGAATGATCAAATTTTTAATTAAGAAAGTCAAAATACAAACTGCTTTGCTTTACTGTCCTTATTGAGCTAGGATATGCTGGGTGTTGAAAGTAACACAAGAACAGTGCCCTGCACTATGTGTTGCCTTATGAATATGAATTACACTTTCTTGTGATTCTTGTTCTTGTCGTGGTTTTAGTTGGACTGGCCACTGAAATGGATGACAGATGCTCTCCCCCACCTCTCTCTTCAAGGAGAGGAAGGAGAGAGAGAAAGAGACTTATGAGTTTAGAAAAAAAAACTAATCTACTTTAATGAAAATAGTAATAAATTAATAAAAAAGAAATAATGAAACACATATGATATATACAAAACTGCAATGAGCTCCCAGGTTGGTGATCACTTTACCGGCAGGCATGGGATCCAGACTGGACTCAGCAACATATGGGAGCTGTATTCTGGATCTGGATTCAGGAATGCATGGATCAGGATCAAACGCAGACAAACAGACAGAGTCCTCCTTGGACACTGGCCATGGAGGAGAGAAGGCTGACCCTTTGATCCCTCAGCTTTTATATTGAGCATGAGGCAGATGGGAAGGAATACCCTGTTGGTCAGTTTTGGGTCACCCGTCCTGTCCATTCCTCCCGGCAGGTCGGACCCCTCTATGCTCTTCTGCTTCTGACCCTCCAACGGGGCAAATAACAAAACTCTCTACCCTTGGTTGTTATAGCAATAAGAATAAGCAAGAGCCTCTCCACATACCATACCTTGGTATCAGCTATAAACATAGGTGTTATCACTCTGGGAGTGAACCGTGTCTGTACAATATGCTGTTAATTTCAGAGAGTTCAGTTAGTTAGAAGAGGCTTCGCTGCAAAGCAAAATTACTGAACAGAAACTTGGTTCTGTTTTACCTCAAACCAGGACAGTTCTATATATCTACCATGGGACAACATAAAGAAGCCTACAAAAAAACTTTTTTTCTAGAGGACTACACAGGGCAAGAAAAACACAAAACTCATCTGATCTTGGTTCAAAATATTGAAGTTAAGTGGCAGTTACCGTGGATGACAGACAAGAACGAAAACTTTAAAGTCTTAAGAGGAAGAAGCATGAAGTAAATCAGAGCTGTTGATAATCCATAGAATAAAATCTTTGATTCCACTGATCATAGAACATGCACACACCACCTCTAATCACTAAACATCAGATTTAAAGAGACAGAGATGGTAGGAAAGTACTCATGTTTGACATACAACCTAAATCGCAAGCATAAGTAACTGTTTGATATTTTCCCATAATGATTTACTTCTGATTTTGAAAAAGGTTTTTGCTCTGGTCCCATCAGTATTTAAGGATATTAAACATGTCTTTATTCCTAGTTCTGAGATAGTCTGGGTGTACTATTCCTACAGGTAAAGCAAACCGAATTTTCTTTTTGATAAAGCAGCTGTCCATCAAGAAGAGCTGTTTTATCTAATACTTCCTTTTTTGCAGGCTTATGTCAGATTTTGACAGCATGATTCACAGGAAAATATTACATGATATATACTTCATAGTTTATACGAACAGTCAAAATATTTTATTCCAATGTTATCAGAACTTTTCACTACAATTTATTTTCCAAATCTGTTTATACCTACTACACTACATTTAACACAATAAAGACATTTGAGATTTTGAAGCAACATTGGAATACACTGTGATGTCTTCTGAAATATTTAAAGGCTTTTGTGGGGTTGCTAACATAGATGAAAGACAAAGTAGAAAATATTTTAATTTTCTGAGATTAAATTAAAAGAAACACTTATTTCAGGCCATTATTACTTGAACTTGTAGTCATATTTGAGAAAATCTGGAGGCAAAATTGGCACATCTGAAAGCCTTCATTCCTTCCATAACTGTATTCTGGCATTCTGAGAAATTATCTCCTTAGACCATTTCATCCCTCCTCTATTCATTTCCCCTTTGCTTGACTTGGTATAACTGTCAGTTCCTCAGCTATGAACCCTCTTTTGGATTTAAGAGCCTAAATCAGACAACCTTGTAAAATAAAATTTGTTTCCATCTCCTACATCTGGTACTTACTTTTCTTTTGCCCTTTGTGTTTTGATTAACACACCACACCACACCCCCCACCCCACCCCCCAATCATTTTTATGCTTATGTTGCTTTTCCACTGTTTGGTAACCTTCCTTCAGCCCTCCTGTTGCAGAAATTGGTAGTTCAGACAGGTTAATCGAACCCTGATTACCCCAGTTCAACTGGGACTTGCTGGTATTTAGTCCTGAGAACTGTATGGACTCCCAGGTCTTTGCCATGAGCTAATAGTACCCGTTTTGCTACAAGAAACATCTCAATTTAGGTAGCTTTATGAAAGACAGCAGTGAGGATTTTAGGCATCTGAGAGATTTTTAGAGCCCATGAGGTTAGGCTGCAACCAAGTGGTAATTTTGAAAATGTTGATGTCTCATAGATACTGAACAACAGAGACTAAAGGATTTCAGTTCCAGGAAGAGAGTCCTGAGAACTCTATTTAAGTTGCAATTTCTTACAACTTAAAAAAAGCAGAAAAAACAATTCTAAGGGGGAAAAAAATATACAAAGCAATAGTTGCTTCTCTTTCCCTATTTATTCTTTTTTTTTAGGCAAAGAGATAATAAAGTGTAGGTCATGTTATTTGTCTAATTTTTGTATAAAATTAATTAGAATCTCTAATGATTTCTATTAAGTCCTGTGCTTTCCTGCTTTTCAGCACGGTAATTAATTCAATGGAGAACTGTACAGACCTTGTATATACAATACCTATGAACAGTTTGGCTATTCAGTTCAAGACTCAAAGAATATTTATATATCTAGCCTACAGCTGGGAATGCCCATAGCAGAAAGAAATACAAATTGCCTCATCAAAATTCAATTTATTAGATGACAAAACTGAACAAACCACAGAAGGCTAACAAACAGGTGAGAGAAGTCACAGGTTATCATCACCTTTGCTCCTTGGCCTCTAAGAGCCAAAACTGATACCACATTTGGGGATTCATTGCTAATAATGCCTCTTCCAGTGAAGTCAATGAGGTCTCCAGGCTCCTTCAGAACACTTAATATGAAGCAGGAATGTGACAGGATTGAGCTGTCCTTTGTAATTTATTCTTGAAAGTAAGAAAGATATGGTTAGTTAGAGGTATGCAGAACATGCAGAGACAGATAATGATCCATCAGCCAGCTGCAGTCTGTGGAATGAATGGGGACATCATTGATGGTTCCCTTGAATGTGTGCACCGTGCTCTCTAAGGATTTGGCCAGAAGCAGGAAGGAGAATGGATCTACTGTCAGTCCCTCTGCAGAGGCTTGAGAAGCACATACTCCTAGAGCAGTCCCTGCTGAAGGAGCTGCCTGAAGGAGAGTGTCTCTGGCAACCTTCAGAATTAATAAACCAAAGTCTCTGAAAATGCTGTCACTGGCCTTAGGAATGCAACACAAGACTCTTTTTTCCTGCAGGAAGAAGAAAGCAATCTACCAAATAAAGAAAGAAGGTTGTAGTAGTCTCCAGATATCTCTGCCTCAGCTAGACCTTCCCAGCTATGCCTGTGGTTTGCTCAGTCATTCTCCTATGTTGGTCCCTTACCTATTAATCATGTGCCTCAACTTTGCATTTGAACTTTGAACTTGAATGGGATTTTTTCCTTTTTTTTCCTGTGTTGCCTAAGAGAATGTTTTCTTACAGCTTCTTTGCTATAGACAAGTGTCATTGTTTAGCCCCAGCCAGCAATAAAGAGTGACAGGTTTGCTTACTCACTCCTCCCCTCCAGCTGGGATGGGAAGGAGAACTGGAAGAAAAAGGCAAAACTTGTGTTTTGGGATAAAGATAGTTTAACATAACAGCAAAGGAAGAGCAAAACAACAATAATACTGACAGAGGAATATACAGAAATGATTAATGCACAACCATTCACTGACTGGAATATGAAATGACCTGCCCACTCCTGAGCAGTGATTCCTCCCCACTCTGCCAGCTCCCCCATCTGCATACTGAGCATGATGTCACATGGTATTGAATACCCCTTTGGATAGTTTGGGTCAGTCATCCCAGCTGTGTCCTGTCCCAGCTTCTTGTGAAAATTAACCCTATCCCCACCAGAACCAGGACAACAAGGTATATAAACAAATGTTATATACGTATATTCATAAGTGCTTATTTTTTTGGGGGGAAAAAAAAAACAAACACGAAGGTATCCTGTATTAGCAATGGTTCAAAAACTAAATGTTTGTTCTTTTTGCATATTGCAATGTCTTCAGTAAGCCTAAGTGAAAATTCTTAATTATAAAATATAATAGATAACTCAAGTTACATTAAATGTTCACAACTGTTGTAAACATAATTAAACTGAAACACCAACATGCATAATATTGAATTCTTGATTATTTGTAAAATATTTCAACAGTTTCTATAAATATGCAGTTTGGACTGGCTTTGTAGCAGGCCCTTGTTAGTTTGCTCACAGTATCACACAAGAAAAAAAAAAACCACAACAGTTTTGCATCTTTACATAAAAGGTTATGAAGTAAAGTCAAGATATTACCAGTAATACTGTTATTTTTAATTTTATTAACCTTACAGTTTCATAACACATTGTACCCAGTGATAACTGCAGAATGTACAGATTAATTACTGGCAGACCTCTACCTTGTACTTTTTCTGATGTCTTTCCTTAAGTCAGAATTCACCATTTTGGGAAATTCAACCTCATATTTTGATGGCTGTATGATGAATTTGATCAAGACAGTGTTATGCTGGTTCTCTGCAAGAAGTTGGAATATATAACATAACACATATTGAGGTATTTCCACATGGTGCATTTGTTATAATTTCAAAAACAAAGAATCATAGACTCATAGAATAGCAGGTTGGAAGGGACCTCAAGGATCATCTGATCCAACCTTTCTTGGCAAAAACATGGTCTAGACAAGATAGCCCAGCACCCTCTCCAGCTGAATCTTAAAAGCGGTCAATATTGGGGAATATAAATAAAAAGAAATATCTGTAGTTCAGATTGAATTTAGTAGGTGGTATCTTAAGTCTTTCCATTATGCCTAGCTCAGCTGAAAGAAAAGTTGCAGAGTATAAGGATAAGCAGAATTAAGAAATAAAAGTAATTTGGACAGGAAAGAGTTTATATATCTGTGTGAACTAAGATAAGGCGATGTCTGTAGGGTCTTTACACTCACTGATGTGGCCATACAGAGTTCTGGAGGATACAGTGGGCTTGAAATGTCTGGATACAAGCCAGATTCAGTCTAGAAGAAATACAGCTTCATTCACGCAACCCTGCACCAAAATAATAAATCTTTCCTCTTCAGACTGCAATGGTTATGCAGCCATACTGGCTCTCATCTCTGCAAGCCTTGGAAACTCTGCACTGTGCTCCACTGTATGGTCTAAATTTACCCTAAGTGACTATGGGGCAATTGTAGGTACCTTCGCTTTCAGTGCACTTCAGAGAGAGGTTATGTGTATACTGCATATTGTGTCAGGGGCATTTCCTGAAAAATACAAAATTAGGCAGCAGTACTTTTCAGATTTGACTGTGCTTATTTTCAGAAACCTGCGTTTTAATGAACTGAACTTTTGAGGCACACCGTGAGATATCACCTAGAAACTGTAACTCTGTATTAATGAAGGACTCGTATTTTTCATTTCCAGTTAATTTCTTTAGGGATTTTTGTTTGACTTGTTTTTTATTGAATTGAGACATTTTTCTTGTAGGAGATGACAGTTGTTTACATAGTGAACATAATTAGCTAGGCTGAAGTTGAGATACAGCCATACCTAGGTAAAGATTCTGGATGCAATATGACTCCTAAATATTTTTGTCCTTAATTGAACATGCAGGTATAAAAGAGTATGTAATGCTTATGGTAGAAATGAGCCAGCCATGGGCCCTTGCCACAAAGAAGGTTAACAGCTACATTAGACAAAGTATTGCCAGCAGGTTGAGGTAGGTGATCCTTCCCCTCCACTCAGGGCTGGTGATGCCACACATGGAGTACTGTGTCAAGTTCTCAGCTCTTCAGTGTAAGAGAAACATGGACATACTGGACAGAGTCCAGTGAAGGGTCACAAAGATGATTAAGGGTCTGGAGCATCTCTCCTATAAGGAAAAGCTGAGAGAGCTTGGAGGAGAGAAGACTGAGAAGGGATGTTATTAATGTATATAAATACCCAAAGGGAGGATACAGAGAGGACAGAACCACACTCTTTTCAGTGGTACCCAGTGACAGGGTAAGAGGCAACAGGCACAAACTGAAATGTGGGAGGTTCCACCTGAGCATGAAGAAACACTTTTTCACTGTGAAGGTGACCAAGCACTGGCACAGATCACCAGAAATGTTTTGGAGTCTCCCACCTCAGGGATATTCAAAGCTGTCTGGACACAATTCTGAGCAACTGGCTCTAGGTGGCACTTATTGAGCAGATGACCTCTAGAGGTCCCTTCCAACCTCAACCATCCTGTGATTCTGTAATTCTGTGAAATCTCTGGTTCTATTTCTCTTACTAATAGACTGCAAAGAGGAAATGATCACATTTATGTTTGCTATGATCCATTATCTCTCCAAGATTTTATTTCCACATTGTGTGTTTAGATGCAATGGAGTTTGCACCAGGTGCTGCTTCTGAGCATGCACAACTTGTGCTGACAGCCAATTGCTGGAAGGCCTCCGGCCTGCTTTGCCAGAGGGTGCTCTGGATGGTGCCCCAGTGAGTGACTTTAGACCAGGACACTGAATGCAGTGCTGGTGCAGGGCTCCCAAATATAGACAAAAGACAAATTCATACCAAAAAGGACCCCTCCCACTAATTTGCTAATGTAGAGCACCCATGGTGCTTAATCTGTATCCCAAAATAAAGGCAGTGGTTAGAGTAAATTATGAATATGAGTGAAGATACATCTGTTTATTTCTTTCCCCATTTACTCCTTCCTGAAAATAGAACGATATTTGCAACATTTCCAATTTATTCTAATTTTATTTATTCTAATCATCCGTTAGGTCAACATTATTAAAATAATACTAGTATATGAAGAGTTTCTTTTTGCTGTATGATACCCTCTGATGCACTATAATTTTATTTCAGACAGGACCATGTTACAAGTTAGCATAGGTCTTAGATACTACAGTATTCATCTAGAATTTCTTTTATGAGCTTATTCTAGCTAGAGTCCCTGCCTTTCCTTCAGCTGGACCTTCCCAGCTAGTCCTAGGTCTTATTCACTCAGTCCCTGTGTTGGTCCCCTACCCACAACCAATTCCTCCACTCCTTGTATGAATCACACATGCTTCAACTTTGCCTTTGAACTTTTAGATGTTTCAGTTTTCCAATTACTCTGGACGTAGCTGCTGCCTTTTCAGAGGCAGAGGGTATCTCAGCCCGACCCCAAATGGTATCCCTCTACAACCCTTGTTTGACTTCCACAGTTTGCAAAAAGAGGAAAAGACTCACTTTCTGGGACTCCCTAAAACCCGTGAGGAAATCCAGCTTGTGTGACATGAAGTAAAAGCTGTTTTTCTGCAGCCAGGGAGCCCATTTTCTCCCACAAACCCTAATATTTAGTTTTGTGCTTACCTAAAGAGTCTGAATCTTTCGTTCAATGCTGTGTCAAAAATTTTCCCAAAGGAATAAAGAATGACCAGAACACACCAAGATAACTGTGTTGTCACAAGGATTTGTGGGCCAGTCAGTGGCATGGACTGAATGTGCATCATCAATCACTGCTGACCTTCAGAAGCACTGTATATCCAGAGGCCTGTGTCAAATGATCTGGTTTGGATACTTAATTTTATCTTACTCATGAAATACATCAAATTTCAATGGAATCCAAATAAAAAACTGGCTATTACTACACTAGATATCTTAATGAGATTTTCAGCTCAATGAAATCAGTCCAGAGAGATGAAGACACCCTAAACCATAGCTCTGAGAAGTGTGACATCTTCTGTGTTAGTCTGTGTGCTCCCTGCATAGTCTGAGCAGATACATTCTCTTACACACTTACACACAAAAGTACAGGACTTCCAAGGTACATATTGAGGGAAGTTTAAACCTCTAACATAAAAAAATATTGGAAAGAAAGCCCCTTTCGAAAGGGCTTATATACCTTCCAGTTTCCATTGTCCTGCTGTGCTCTCCAGCCCCATCTGTAAGAAAAAGCCTGTTCCGGAAAGATGTTGCAGGAAAAATGCATCCCTTCAATTCCTGAAAAGCACCAGCTTTGGTTTACATTGTACACATGGCAAGAGAAAGGGCCACTGCCCACCTCTTAAGGTATCTGATGTTTTCAAATGGTAGAATTTTTGGTTGTTAAAAAAATATTTCTGCAATTCAGTTCCTCCCTGCACAGTGTAATCCATCTGATTTGTAAGATTACATGTGCACACAGCAAGAGCTGTGTCTAGCTTGTTCAAGGCTATCATTTTAAATTCCACTTTCTCAAAAAAATAGTGGTGCTATGCAAAAGCCACTGGGGATCTGATCTCAAACAGTATTAGCCTAAGGTTTGAGGAAGAATCTACTGACCTCTAAGAAAGCTGCTTATTTTTCTCTTCCCAAATTTATGTATTTCAGGAACATTTTACCTAGAATTATAGTGTTGAATCTATGCATTCTTAGCTTCCAAAATAGTCCAAATAAATATATGGTTTTTTGAGCACCAGAAAACCTTCACAATGAAAGTACTGAGCCCTCATCGTGGGAGACTCGTATGCCACTGTCCCAGAGAGAGAGAGACATCGACAACACAAATATAGCAAGACTGAGATGGCTGAAGTGGCTGAAGGACAACCAGTGCTGCACAAATATCCTTATGGTTTATGTGAAAACGTACCGAGATGACCTAAACTTGCAGAGAAGACCTTTCAAGGCTCCACTAGGTGGAGCTAAAAATCTAGCCCTTGTATCACTTTGGTGCGTGGGGCTCTCTCTGCTCCTGCTCATTACAGGTATAAATGAGCTTTTTCCTTCTGAACCCATCTCAAGGACACTAAGGCAACTTCTTGGCTAACCCAGCTCTGCTGCTAAGCACACGGCACGTGCAGTGTGGGGCTTTTTCAGAGATCTCGTAGCTGGTCAGAAAATTTGACACTTTTTTTTCTTTTTTTTGTTTTGAGGAGAAAAACCTACCTCAATTACTTATGTAAAGGAAGAGGAACTAACTTTTATGCAAAATAGAGATTAGTTTATAAAGAAAATGTACCTAAAAATTCAGGAAGTTGAGGACCACTTAGTTTGTCTATAGCCAATGTTGTATTCTCTGTTATGAATTTTGTAATAGTTGTAGAGATACTTGCTCAAATTGGGGTCTCACTGTACAAGCATTGTATAAGTATAGACAGGAACTAGTCACTGAATAGAATGAATTTTCTTTGGAAAAAGCATGGGTTGGGTTTTTTTTCAGGTTACAAAGCATCAGTAAAGTCTAAGAAGAGAGTGATATATTTAAGGTAGACAGCATGGTTTTAAGTAAGAACTATTGTTGGCATGGGACACATCACATCTGAGAACCCATTGGTGTTATTGTATCATCTACTGATTGTGTTGCTACTTCAGAAAACAATCCATGAAGGCTGCCTAAATTGTTTTTGAAATATCAGCTTGGAGACAGTTTTCCTCTCTTACGACCCCAAGTGGAAAAAGCAATTGAAGAGAAAACAACACAATCAAACAGATGTATTGTAGAGGCAAATAGGCAGGAGAACTGACAGTTTTCTCTCCAAAACAGCAGGAGATGGTAAAAGATTACAGGAAAGGAAGAAAAGGAAGTGAAATAGAGGTGTAATAAAAACTACCGAATCCAGTGACATAACTTGTAATTGTAAATCATAGACCAATGGGACAAAATCAAGGACCAATTTTTCAGAAACTGAGAGATGAAACATCTTTTTCTTTCATGTTTTATGATTTTGCAATATATTTTTATATAAGTAAACATGAAGAAAAAAAATGAAGTTGAGTTATTGTTTTTGAAGTTTACAACTTACTCAGGACCATAGTCTCTCCTGCAAATTACTGTGGTATATGTTACCAAACTGGTTAACAAAGTTGAAAATTCAGGTATATTTAATACTCAAGCCTATCGGACATTTCTTACATAGTATTCCTTTTCTCTCATGTTTTGTTTTCCTTCATTCCTTTTAATTCCTTTTTTCCTTGTATCAGTCTTCTTTTGAAGGTTTTATTGTCATTATTTTTACTTCATAAACTTTATATGAATGCATTTAGCAAAAAGAAAGAATATTTGTTTGAGGAGTTCATTTAAAATGTTTTATGTTCATCCAGGATAAAAAAACCCAAACAGGTACAATGTTGATTTTGACATTCTGAGGGTCAGTTTCTTAACAAAACATTGACTAGCGTGGCTAGTAGGTAATTAGTGGAGGCTACAGCCTTTGGAAAGAATACAGATTTTATGTGCAACATGTGGCATAGAATTTTAAAGAGTTTAATATAGCTGTATACAAACTAGTACTCTAAAATAAGAATGAGCCAGAAGTTTAATAACAAGGGTGGGTCAGCATTATCTACAATCCTCTTTTCTGAAACATCTTTACAAAAATGTGAATTTGAATGATAAAAAGCAGTATTTTACAAATAAATTTCCAGTTTCATCAACTAGATATAAGGAAGAAATTGTTTACCACGGGGGTGGTAGATGCCCCATCCCTGGAAACATTCAAGGTCAGGTTGGACAGGGCTCTGAGCAACCTGGTCTAGTTGAAGATGTCCCTGCTCATTGCATTGGAGGTTGGACTAGATGACCTTTAAAGGTTCCTTCCAACCCAAACTATTCTATGATTCTATTAATTCTAGCTATTATATTAATGAATTAGAGACCTGATTTGTTTTCTTTGCAATCAGTGAAATACTGATTTTAATAGGCAATAAAAAACCTCTCAGAAATCAGACACTCTTCTGGTCTAGTGGAAGGTGTCCCTGCCCATGGCAGAGGTGTTGGAACTAGATGATCTTTAAGGTCCCTTCCAACCTAAACCATCCTGTGATTCTATTATTCCAGTCCTTGACTGAAAACTTTGCCATGTAAGTGAACATCTGCGGTGATAACAAAAAATTAAATCAGAAGAAAATTCACAGCTTATCCAAAAGTAATATGAAAAAAATAAAATGCTTTTGTATTGTAGGTTAGCAGCTCATCTTACTGATTTATCTCAGGGCAAGTAGAAAGAATATACTTGCATTAGCAAGTGTTGTGAATCATACTCATGATCCTTTTGATTTGTAGAGGAAGTGATTATTTGGCAATTAACTTTTTTATTACACTTCTACCCAGACTTCCATAGCACAACAGAGATATCAGCTCATAAGCAACTAATGTGTTACCTAGTTACATTCCAGATTTCATTTTTCTGACTGCTCAAATCACATTCTGCAACTGTAGAGCAAGAGCATTCCCCGCTTGCAGTGACAAAGCTGCAGAGGGTTTAAGGGTGAAAAGTTTAAGAGCAGTAAGATGAAAACTATCCATTACTTATTACTGCCCTGCAGTGTTGGTTCTTAATGACAAGCAGTGTGTAGTTATCGTCAATTTTGCTATAAGAAATCAAGAAAGAAGAGAAAGCAGGCTGTGAAGTTAAGAATACTACAGACAAACTGTTGAGCTCTGGAGAATAATGTGACAAACGCAAGGTCTGTGGAAAAATGACTTTGCCAGACACTGTGATCACAACTCCTGCCCAGGGAAGCTTGAAAGTTACATTGCTAACTAGGCAAGAAATTGTACTGACCTTTTCATTGTATTACAAGCAGACCACTATAACGTAAGTGATTGCTATTGAAATTGATTTTGGTAGCAGCACAGAAGACTCGTTTTTGTTGTTCATTGTGTGCTTGTCTTTTTAACAGTTTGAACCCATCTTAGTGCTGTGTAACAATATACCTTCACTCAAACTGATTAAACCATATTGATTAATCATGACCTTAAACCCATGTGCAGAAAAACAAACCAAAACAATCCCTCCTGAAAAAATAACATAAGGTTCATATGCTCGCTGGTACTTGTACTGTTTTCTCACTTCAAATACTGTTACCTTTTACAACACGCTGTTCACAAAGAAAATAGGAAAATGCCTCAGTGTAAAATTCATAACGTCATACTTTTAATATAACCATGTGGCAATTCTGGAAAAAAAAAAAAAAAAAAAGGGTTATTCCATTAAAGCTTTTTTCAAACAGCTCTAATAATTATTCTTACTGCAAATTACGCAGAGTTACCTTATCACACAAGTAAGTATTGAAAGAAATCAATCTCCCTATCCTGATTGGAATTTAGATGATGTTAAATGTAGTTATTGTATGTAGTTCCACTATAGTAAGTAGTGTGGTAGCCTGGTGACATACTAATATGCTTTTTATTTGTTTACTATAAAAAGAATTAAACAGGACCACTTTATAATGTGATTTTTTTTTTCTTTCTAATGCAGCAATAAAGTAGAGATGGTGATGAAATTTAATTCGGCAGCTTTGAAGGTGACAGAGCACTGTAACTGCCCAGAGAGGTTGTGGAGTGTCCATCTCTGGAGATATTCAGAATCCTCCTGGATGTCATCCTGTGCAACCAGCTCTAGGATAACCTGCTTTAGCAGGGGGGGTGAACTAGATGATCTCCGAAGGTCCCTTCCAATCCCTACCATTATGTGATTCTGTGAACTGACCTGCATCCATGTTTTCATATTTTGAGTGTAACAGAATAAAAAGAAAAATATACAGTGAAGAAACCCCTGAAAGTTTGACATTTTAAAGCCTTCTAATGAGAAATTTCAGATCTCCCAATGAAAAAGATGTCTCAGATTCATTCCTAACCCCTACTCCAGCCACCACTTCCCTGATGGATCCTCACGCTTAAAACACTTATTTAGTCTTTTTGTCTTAAGAGGACCTGCGGATGCTTGAGGACTAAAACAAAGTAAGTGCTAACCTTTATTGCACTGAGATGAGGTGCAAGATGATATTGAATGAGTATTTCTGAGACTTATTCATCTTAAATACTTTAGGGTAACTATACCAGATTATGATGTATTCATTGTGAACTCAGCTATTATCATATATTTAATTCACAGTGTTACGGTCAGGAAGAAAAATAATTCAGCTTACAAACATGAATGGTATGGCACAACAATAACTCAAGATAAAACCTACATATGGATTTTGCCATTAGCAGAATAAATAAATTCTTATGCTATGAGACTGATGGGCTTGGTGTCAGTAGTTTACTAAATGAATAGCATTACGTGATGGCTAATAAGTTCTACAAAGTATTAAACTGCCCTAGGAGTTGTTGAGACATTCACATATCAGGACATACCTGGAGTACTTCCACAAAGTGAAATATATCTGCCTATGCAAACACATCTACATGGCAAGACAGAAAATGGTATTGGGAGGGATGCAGAAAGGAAATATTTTGTGACCTTGCAAAAATCATACAGTAATATTATTTTTTATTGTTGATTTCCACTCAGATCTTCCCTGCTACTGTCCCTATAACTATTTGATTTGACAAGGAAAGTCATCATTGTCCTAAATTACAATAACGGAATAGGCAGGTTGGGCATTAGTGACAGAATAATTTATGAATCAAGTAAGAGCTTATAAGCAGGTACTGCCAACACTGCTTAATTTGCAGTGATGGAAACCAAGAGATGATGACAGTTGCTGTCTCAGACATAGGGTGAAATTCCCTACAGCATCCTTTTCAGAAGCACCAGGGGGAAAAAAATATGTCAATGGAAAATAAAGGGTTTGATCTTCCTCTCCACTGGAAAAAAAAATAAAAATAATCTTCTCATAACTGCAATACAAACCATAAATGGGCTATTGATGATGTTTCAGGATAGGATAAAATAAAATTCAAAATCACAGTTTATAAATGTAATCTTACTGGGCAACAATAAATGGGAGTAATAATGACTCTATGGGATCTAAATTATATCTCATATCTTGTAAATATTTTATGGGTACCAAACAGTTGGCTTATGTTAAGCAAATTTAATAACAATTGACACACGACTTGCTACAGACTAAGGAAGCATATTTTAAAGTTTGTATTTTGGCAAAACATTCCCAGGAAGAAGGCTTTGCTTATTCTGAGCACTTTAACCTGAATATAGTAACTGTAACTCAGTTTTGATAGTAATATAGAAAAGAAAAAAAAGAGAAAAAAATCTTTTCATCAAGTCTTAGCTTTTGCAGATAGAAAAGTACACCTATACAGATTTCCCAAAATAACAACTCTATTTTGGGGCAATTGTAGGTGCATTGTAATTATCAGTCTGTGTTTACAAATCATTAGCCTAAAAAGTATTCATCATTTATTATTAGCAAAAGTATTCAATTTCTTTCTTGATACAGAATTGTAATAGTCATAAAATTGGTCTTTCTAATTTGAGGAAGCTGTATAATAAAGGTTTCTTTTCTTAACCTAGACAAATCATACAATGGCATGCTAAAAGAAGCAGTCTCTGTATAAAACCGCAGGTGGGTGATCCATATTAGAAGGTGATTGTAAAATATACTGTACCTTTTGGTTTCTTCCTGTAGATCTTACTGTTTCTGTAGTCAATGGAATTTTTATCTGTGTATTAAGAGCACACAGGGAAATGTTTGTGTTACTATATAACTGATTTGATTTTATAGAAAGTGCAGAAACATGATAATGTAGTAAAAAAAGAAGACAATGATTCAGACAATGAGTTAACACTACTCCTTAAGATACTATATAAGTTGCAGTTTGCTGTGTCTGTTTGGTTTTGGTTTTGGTTTCCCCAGGCCCTATGCAATAATTTCAGAAATAATGTGCCACTAGATTTGGAAAGGTACATCTGAAAAATCAAATGATTTAGATTCCTAACCTACTCTAATTGCAATCAACCAAAGGATTCATAGTGATTTATTTGGTAGCTGAATAAGGTTATAATTACATAATAAATCAAGAAGACAACGTATGTGTTGACCTCCACTATAATCAGGTTGACCATATCACTGGACTTCATTTTGCAATACTCAAATGAATCAGTAGCCAAGCAATTTCCTGCTTATTTTTCACAATATTAAGTTCTATCTGCACAACCCATTTAGAAAGGAATTGAAGATTATTCTCCACATAATTTCTAAAGAACACAGTTTTTACCCTCTTTAGTCATGTTCTTTTCTAATTTGTTCCCATTTTTTTTCATTCTCTCAATAATTGCAGTCTTGAGCATCTGCTTCTTGTCTTAGAGTTTTTAACTTTTTTAACTCTTTGAGAAAAAGACCACACTTTTTTTAAAGAAATAAGTAAAAATATACAAATTGATTTAATTCATCTGTAACAGAAGACTCAAATTTTGACAGTTAAGTTGCATGTAGCAGAAATAGGTGTAGTCTAGATTCTGTAAGAATGTTTTATATCTTTTATTATCCTCTCAGTTAAAATAATTCTGATGTGATATATATTCATTTCCTAATTACCAGGCTTACTAGTAATTTTTTTATTTTGGTTGTTCTTACAGTCTCACTCTTTCTTTATTGAGGTGTAAAGGTGTAAAAATAGCCGCCACCACCAATAAACCCCAAAATAAATCCCAAAGTACTAATGAAAGAAGGATCCTGTTTATTCATGACTTACGAGGTGCTTAGGACCTGTTTCACACCTAATGTCAGTCAATCCTCAGATCAGAAATTTAGGAGAGTTTTTGTTAACTTTTAATTCTTTACATCCAATTTAGGAACATCATCTTTTTTTCTTAATGGTTAATTATATTCAACATCCCCCTGCCAAGANCAAAACCCCAAACCCACAAGATATATAATAACTATAAAGTGCTATGTGGGACAGGAAGTAGGAACAGAAAAATCTATTTTATGATACTGAGAGTGTTAGAAACAGGCCAAATGTGGCTATCCAAGATGGAGTTTAACCATGACCCTAGAATATCAGTTAATAAATTACTCTGTTTTATCTATTTTCAAATTCATGAAAGCCTTGGGTGTACATGAGTCAAGTTTAATCTCCACCGATTCAGCAGTAGATAACAAAAGTTGAAGTTGCTTCATTGTTTTATTGTTCAGCTGATCACAGTTCTTGCTGCCAAAAAACCTGAATAAATGGAATTCTCAACTCTAGATTCTTTCTTTTTTGTGTTATCATCTTCTCCCTTGCTTGAGCCAGAACTAAATTTTCTTCAGATTTAGAATCACAATATTAAAATATTAATATTTTTCAACATTAAAAACATTAATATTTGGCAAAAGATCTCTGCCAATTTCAAATAGGTACATTATATAACTGCAGATAATGTTTTTTTTCTTTCTTTCCCGAAAACAGTTGTTTCAATGAAAATAGTGGTAGCAGGAAAATAGCTTCATTAACCTAGAAAAAAACATAGTGAGAACACCATGATTTCCTCTTGATTCATCAGCACAATGGTTTGCATCCATATCTAGCTTGTAGAGAACTGTTGCTTTTCAATATGTCTAAAGGGATTTGAAGCAATGCATGCCACTTCTTTGAATAGTCTTGTGCATCTGGCTATTGTTTTTTTAAGAAGTGATTCTCTCAATTCCTCCTGATAGATTCATTTGGTCTGTAATACTTATATATTCATGTAGCAAGCAAAAGTAAAGAAAAAAAAAGCCTGTAGTATGGGCAGTTACTTGCCCTGATGGGAACTTGAAAATTGAAACCTTCTAAAACCAATGATGCAAAAGTATGTTTTCTACAGTTAGGTTAATTACCAACTCAGTGATGGAAACGGATTTATTTTTTAGTCAAATAGAATATTTGTTTGTGTGTTTTTTTTTTTTAAATATTGCAAGAAAAAAGCTATGATGAATATATTCGAAGATGCATCTCTCAGGGTCACTGGTGGATTTGAAACACTATAGCCTCTAGAGCTTATAGACCATAATAATAATAAAAAAAGAACAACTGCTTCTGAATATTGGCTAGGATTCCTAGCATGGGAAGGCACAGAAGACAGTCAGTTGCCAGTTTCCTCTTTTCTTTGCTTGTTTTGAACCATTAAAAGACATTCTATCAATTTCAGTACTTAAAGACAACAATTGATTGAAAGTCCTCTTTGGCTGAGATATATTTCCAACAATTATTGATTATGATAACTTCATGATAAAAATTCCTAATCTCTACTGCTGTCTGTGAATCCCAGTTCAGCATAACATTTACATTCTCTACTAGTTCACCATGAATTAAAAGGCAACAGAATGGTTGAAATACATGAGCACTTATGCACAAGAGGTTTCCCTTGATCAGTGTCAAGGATGGTATTTCTTAAATAACATTTAAGATCGTCTTAGTGGATAATAAATTCAAGTGGCTGTAAGAAAAGAGGGCAAAATGAGAGATTTTGTTTCTAATGTTGAAGTTACATGTGGATGGAATGCACTAGTGGTACAACCTTGGGAAGAGTTAACGTACTGGAAAACAAAGTATATTGATAGTAATACTCTGTTCTGAAGCTCTGACACAGCATTACACATTGCTTGTTCCTGCTCTGTGAGTACCTCTGCCATGCAGGAGAAATCATATTTCATTATATGGGCCGAAAATGCACTCCTGGTATACACTCCACAGTACATTCTCCAATCACTTTCTGACATTTCTCAGCATGAGTGTAACAGAAAAGTGGTGAAGTGATGAAACAAGGCTTTTATTAAACTCATTCAAATATACATCTACTGTCATTGATGTAAATGAGATGAATAAGCCCAGGTGGAAATATTCAGGCTCAGTGCAATGTTAAATATGAACATTAAAATTTTCTCTTTGTTGACATCCATCATTTTCAAACTAGTGCTGGCTTTTTTTTTTTTTTCCCATCCTGGTCAGAAACACTTCATTAAGTTAGACTTCATTGTAAATACATTTAAATTAATTCAAGGCAGAATTAGAAAGTCAAAAGTATACAAAGAGTACCTGAAAGTCAAGTCATTTGAAAATCCCCATAATTTCCTGTTTCTGGTACACTGCTACAAATGATTAAAAGTAGTCTTATACGCACAGGCTCTGGTCCTCATAGGGGCCTTCAACCACCCAATATCTGCTGGAGGGACAACACAGCAGGGCATAAGTAACCAGAAGATTCTGGAGAGCATTGATGACAACTTTCTGACCCAAGTAATGGAGGAGCTAATGAGGAAAGGTGTTCTGCTGGACCTCATACTCACAAACAAGGAAAGGCTCACTGGGGATGTGAAGGTTGAAGGCAGATGTGGCTGCAGTGACCATGAGAGTCAGACACTCAGCATCTTAAGATGAGGGAGCAGGGCAAAAAGCAAGATCACAGCACCGGAATTCAGCTGCTTCAAAGATCTGCTTGGAAGAGTCCCATGAAAAAAGGTCTTGGAGGGAAGAGGGACCCAAGAAACCTGGTTAATATCCAAGAATCATGTCCTCCAAGCTCAAGAACAGTCCATCCCACCAAACAGGAAGTGAGGCAAAAATACCAGGAGGCCTTCATGGATGACCAAGCTGCTCCTGGCCAAACTCAAACACAAAAAGTATACAGAGAGTGGAAGCAAGGACAGGTGTCCTGGGACGAATACAAAGCCACTGTCTGAAAATGCAGAGATGAGGTTAGGAAAGCCAAAGCCCAACTGAAATTGAATCTGTCCAGAGAAGTGAAAGACAACAAGAAGTTATTCTGTAAGTGCATAGGTGACAACAGGAAGACTAAGGAAAATGTGGGCCTGCTGCTGAATGGGGCAGGTGACCTGGTGACAGAGAAGAACATGGAGAAGTCTCAGGTACTGGATCCCTTCTTTGCCTCATTCTTTACTAGCAAGCCTGGCTTTCAGGAATCCCAGGCCCCAGAGAACATGGAGAAAGTCTGGAGCAAGGAGAACTTACCCATGGTGAAAGAGGATCAGGTCAGGGAATACTTAAGCAAACCACATGTACATAAATCCATGGATCTTGTTGGGATGCCCCCATGAGTGCTGAGGGAGCTGGCTGATATGATTTTGAGGCCACTCTTGATAATCTTGAATGACCATGATGGCTGGGAGAGGTGTCTGAGGACTGGAGGAAAGAAAATTTCACTCCTATCATCTAAAAAGGCAAGAAAGAAGATGCAGGGAAATACAGGCCAGGCAGCCTCACCTCAGTCCCTTGGAAGGTGATGAAGCACCTTTGCAGCTGACAGTTTCATAACTCTTTGGTGCTGAAGAAGCTAGGGGTGAATGAGAAATTTCCAGGCTAAAGAGGACACTGTAATTTTTTTTATTATTATATTTTCCCTGAGACACTGAATAACTTTCAGTGTGTTCTCACCACCAGTGCTCTGCCAGTGGTGAGTTCTCCAGTTTTATCTATTAATTATATAGAAGAGGGTGTTTAGTTGGAGAACAGAGGATAGATCTTCTCCCAGCATAGAACAGTTGAGGCTGACAGGTTGCTCTGGAGACCCTATAGTCCAGCCCCCTGCTCAAAGCAGGAGTGACTAGAGCAGGTTATTCAGGGCTACGTCCACATGGATTTTTAGTATCTCCAAGAACAGAGAGACCACAGCCTTTCTGGGGAACCTGTTCCAATGCTGAATCACCCTAACAGTAAAAAAAGATTTTGTTATGTTTAAGTGTAATTTCCTGTATTTTGGAAATCAGAGTAATTCCAGAGAAGGTACTTCAATATATGGAGTTTGAAGATTTTGCCATAAGAGAAACTCAAGAACATCCTGAGTAATTTAAGCAACATAAGGTGTGAGAGCTGAATAAAATGGAGAGTTCATAGGTCATAAAACCTGTTGCTCACACCTGAAGTAAGATCATTTGAGGCCTCAGATACTTTTGATTTGGAGCTCATTTCCCTCTAGTGTTTCCTCCTACCCTGGTGTTATCTTTCTTTTTACCAGCTTCCTCCACAGACCAGCAAGAATAAGTCCTCTTCTTCAGCAGCCGCACCAATGGTAGCACTGCCTCTGATGAGTGGACACATCTGGTGCCCCTCTTATCCCTGCCTTTACTACAGCTCTGTTTCTAATCCTGTGAGATTCTGGTTTTCATTCACTGAAGGAAGATGTCTACCTCTTTTACCCAAAGAAGAGGTTTTAGAAGACAGTGTTTAGCTGGTTATCCACAATTATCCCCACATCCTTTGAAAATCTTCACCTTGTGAAATGTCCCATATCATTTGTTCTTAGATAAGTGAATCATATGTGCCCACAGTAAAATATGCACTATTTGTTGTTTTAAAAAGCAATGCATGACGCTGTGTTTGTGAACTGCAATATTTACCATTTATCAGTTCCCACACTTTGCACCATATGAGTACTTTATAACATTTATATAAAAGGAATCAAAAGAATCAAAAGAAATTCTGGGACCCCCAGGAATAACATCCTGTAAGGGATAGTTCCTTATTTACAATTATTTTTGAGAATTTAACAAATCTGTCATATTATTTTTGTATTGCTTTAGTTTCACAATTAAATTTTTATATATGTATTGGAGCTTTGGAGAGAATCTTATTGCTGCATCAGTGTTGAAATATGAATTTGTCTACCTCCATTTAAATCTGCACAAACTATTGTTCGGTCAGGGTGACATGAGCAGTTTCTTGTCTCCTTCTACATAAGTGGCAATTACTGAAAGAAA
Source organism: Ibidorhyncha struthersii (assembly GCA_013398815.1). Taxonomy (NCBI): domain Eukaryota; kingdom Metazoa; phylum Chordata; class Aves; order Charadriiformes; family Charadriidae; genus Ibidorhyncha; species Ibidorhyncha struthersii. The sequence continues at coordinate 43,700 of VZSZ01004688.1, read as the reverse complement.
TGTGAAACTTCTGTTTTGTTTACCTCAAAAATGAACAGAGAGAAGAGAATCAGTTCTGCCTCTATCCCTGGCACCTTTTCTTGTGTAAGTACAGTCTGGCCTTCGTCCATATTTATAATACAGGTTGCAGCAAAGCAGGACCTTGGCACCAGTTCCTTCCTCTCATAAATGCAGTCTGATTACATCACAACCTTCAGGGGGAAAAAAAAATTCCCTTTTTTAATTAAACCAGTAAACAAATCTTTCTCCTCTTCCTTCCTGACCTTATAGTCCCTCTGACCCCCACTTCTTTTCCTCAATCAGGGAAGTAAAAGGTTCTCTCATAAAAATATTTAGGAGACAAAAAGCAACATGATTAGAGTTTAAGGTCATTCATCAGTGTTAGTTTTGAACTTCACAGTTATTTTTTGCCTCTTTTAAAAGGTTCCTGAACTGTGTGTTAATCAGTTAATGTGTGGAAGCTTATTAGCAGGCATATATACAAGATGCAGACGGTGGACCAGATGCTATGGGCAGCCCTCGAGATCTGAAAAGTACAAAGGTAGATTAAACAAAAGGAGGAGACAATATATAAACAGAAGTTAAATTGCAGTCATTTAATTTTTAGTCCATTTTATCATGAGTCCACATATGCTCTGAAGTACAAGAAATGACCTGTTCCAGCAAAGAACTTAACCATCTGCTTAACTTTCAGCACTCGAGTTGGCACATTGACTTTAAAAGAAAAACTAAAGTGTTTAAACTTAAACAGATGCTTAAGTGCTTTGTGGATGAGTTCTATGGTGGTTTTAAGATGTCATAATTTCTGCGTGGTTGAGACTTGAACTGGCTTTCCTTTAGAAAAAGGCGTTCGACATACAATATAGCCCACCAAAAAAAAAAAGATTACATTTTTTTGATATATTGCGTTCAGCCAGAGGACTTCATTGGCTGACACTTATTGACTGTGCAAATATTTTCCCATCTTAGTGCTCTCAGGTGTTTATGTGTCCTTATTCGACATGTTTTATGAGGGAGGGTAGGCATAACATTTTTTCAGATTTTGGCAAAATATTTGAGTTACTAGTGTTCAGTGGAAAGCAAGATATTCTGCAAAATTGTGATGCAAGCACAAATTAAGATACCTAAAACAAGTGATTACCTCTATAGTGAATGTCTAAAATCCTGTTGTTGCCAATGGAGATCTGGACAGTACAGTCAAAAGAGCCTGGAGAGTAATTTTCCTCAATCTATTGGCTGTCCAGCTGCATAGACCTCTAAGTATTATTGACTCCATTGTCTAAAACCAGGATTTTTTGAAATTCAGCTCACTTACAGACCTTACATATGCACACATAAATTTAAGGTTCTTCATCTCAAACTGAATCTCACCTTAAATTTAGTTCAGATGAATCCCACTGTAAATCTCCGTGTATGAAGATAAAACTTGGTAATATGCTCTGCCCACAGAAGTTTAACAATTTACAGTGTCTAGAAATTGAAGCTAAGCAAATTCAGTCCAGTAAAAAGACTTTTTATTTAAATTGTGAGATAATTAGCTACTAGACTAGCTTACACAGAGTTCTAACTGTGCATCAGAGACAATATTAAAAAGAAGATTGGTTGTTTCTTTAGTTCACCATATCAGTTGAGAATGCTAATCCTAGCTTTTACTGTAGGTCACATTTGGTATCCTTTCTGGCCTTATAATCTATGACTTTTGATCTCTCACAGGATTCCCAAATTTGCCTTAGCAGAATTTAGAGACCAGCACTGGTTCTTAATGACCCATTACAAACCAGTTTGTAAAATAGTGTTGCTTGGGTTTGTTTTTTTGTTTGTTTGTTTTGTTTTTAAATACATTAGATTTAGACTGTAAGCTTTAAAATGCAGATTTCTTACTGCCTTGTAAAGAGCAACCCATGCAAACTACAAGTATCTATTTCAAGCAATCCACAGAGCGTTCTCTCACAGCATTTGTGGCAACAGGATTTTAATTTTAAGTGTAGATCAGAGCCGTTGGTGCAGTTCCAAGACAGGACTTAATGTCGTTAAATGAGCAATCAATCGTGCAAGCTTCTAGCAGTTGTATAATAAATCCAAGCAGTCAAAGCCAAGTGCATCCCTACATTTTTTATTCATCTGTGTAGCAGCCTCTTTTTTTTTCCCTTCCGCTTTTCAGAGGTGATTGATGCTCTGAAGAAGGAGACTTGAGAAAGGCTATCAAATTGACTGTCAGAACATTAGAAAGGTCAAAGAGTTGCATAGTTTGTACCAATCACTTCCAGATTATATGGAACATTATAACTGGTCTCTTTCTTTTCCTAATGATTGTGTCAGGAACAATAAATAGCACAACCTAAGTAGCACAGCCTATGATAAGGAAGGCAAAACACATACCTGTGTAACATTTTTCATGAATCCCATCCAATAAGTATAGATTTTTTCCAAGCTTTGTATATGTTCATGCTTTTTTTCTTTCCACAACATTTCTTTTTCTATATCCTTAAGCAAATAATGATCACTACAGAGAAACAGGAAAGGTCATATTCTTGACTCTGATATTGTGCTGAGAAATAACTTGTGTTTTTCCATTGACAAATAAATGCAGCAAGATTGCCTTCGCATTTGGTGAGAAACTGTAGAATCATAGAATAATGCAGATTGGAAAGGGCTGCTGGATCTCGTCTGCTTCAAGCCCCCAGGCAGAGCAGGATCTGCTTATGTCAGGTTGTTCAGAGCCTTGCATGGCTTGGTTTCGAATATCTTGAAAGACTGAGGTTNCCCCAACACCTAATCAGAACTTTCCTTGTTGCAACTTGTTCCTGTTGCTTACTATTATTTTACTTTATACCTTTGAAAAAAGTTTGTCTCTTCTCTACAACCTCTCATTAATATAGTTGGAGACAACAATAAATCTCTACTAGTCTTCCTTTCTTGAAAATGAATAAAACCAGTTGTCTTAGACTTTCCTTTGTGGCATGGGCTCCAGCTGTCCAATTATTCTGGTGCTCTCCCACGTAACAGCTTCCAATCTTTCAATATCTTCCACCTATAGCTTTAAAAGTGCTATGAAAGAGGACAATAAAGTCTTCATAGCCCCTAGCTACAGCCAAGTAAGGAAGCACAAATTATTTTGGGGAAGTGATCAGTTAAGTTCAGCTTGTGATGATACCACTGAAACCTTTTCCCCTACCCTTTCCTTTTTATTTGCAAAGACTGATCCCCTGTCACGCAGTAGCATGTGCCCTCATGCTCTACAGTGATCTACAGAGACAAGTCACGTGGAAAGCTCACAAGAAGCCATCAGGTCAGCAATGGACAGTGGATAACTACCAAATCTATTATCCAGAAGTTTGATTCCCTGGATGAGGACAAAAAGAATTCAAACATGCATTAATAATTTGGCACACATGCATACACCAGACTATGGTTTTCACTGCCATCAAACCCCACTGCAAACTGTACCATGCCTGGTAGATGGAATTACATCCCATTTAAATGATGATATATATTTTTGCAAGAGTTGTATGCAACACCTTCCCTACACATTCAGAATTCATACTTTATGAACATAGTGGCATAAGCTGTGTTCATAGTTTAGAGAATGAGTCACTTAAGAGAATATTTAGTTTTCCTTGTATCTCCTTTTTACTACTGAAAACTGTTAGAGGGAAATATTGCCTAATACTGACCACTGCTTTTATATTTAATCAACGTGATACTTTCCCTTCTCAAGCTGTTCTAAAAGACAAATGGATGGAAGCCTCTGTAATTTGGGTATGTTGCAATAATTTTTCTAAAACAGAGAGGGAGGGAGGGAATTAATGAAACAGAAAAGTTTAAAAAATATTATTTTGCAGTAGAAATTACTCTGTGTGGCCAATGCTTTGCCTATGTATTGCCATTAATCTTTCTGTACTAAACATTGAAAAGTTTAGCTGTAATAGAATAAAATTAATTTTAAAATTACTCTAAGTCAGGGATGGGAGTAATGTCAGTTTTAATGGCAATAAACGTTAGCATAGTGAAAATAGAATATAGAATTTGCAACTTGTTAGAACTTGTCAGTTTAGTTTAAAATGTCATCACATTATTTATTTATTGAAGTAATGAACTTAAAGAATCTGGTCTGAATTCTCAAACTGCTTGCACAAAACTTTATATTAATTTAATGAAAATGGTTCCAACAGCAAAATTAGACCGAATGCTGTGGTTTTCTCACCCCAAAATGGTTATTTTTTTTATATCTATCTGAAAGTATCAGTTCTAGTTCAACGTTACCAAAGGTTTGAAGGGCATAGATAGGAGGGAGGAGGGGGCTGTCAGAAAGGAGAAATGTATTTTTTTATTAATACTTTAAGATGTGGTATTTCTTATCAAATTATTAGGAACAGTAAAAAAAGTCCAGACTCTACCATTAACGTGCATACTACAGGAAGTAGTACAGACTTTCATGGCAGCTATCAACAGCTTCAAATATAGGCAAATCTACGAGCGCCATCACGGTAACACCTGTAGGACTTAAAAAAATACACTTGCCACTGCAGTACTAGTAAAAGCTACCAAAAACATTGCATTCTCCACTTAGAAACTGATTTTCACACAAATACGTGACATTTCAAGGGAAAGAAAAAACTAGAAATTGGGCCTAGATATCCTAATCTTTGCCATAGAACTTTAGATATATGTGTGTTTGCCTATGCCGTATTATGGCATTCACTGCACTTTGGTGGATCTAGGGACAATTCTGTGCTGGTTCCTATGTTTGGTACATTTTTGCTTACATGAAGACACTACTAAAATGTAGTAGTATGACATAATACAGTGAGACACCAGACAAAGGATGATATTGCAGAATTGTATTTCTGCAGAGATTAGATTGAATTTACAACAATGAAAGTAAACCAATAAGTTTCATAAAATCCTCAATATAACCGCTACTTCCTTTTAAAAACATATTTTCTGATACAGGGCATCTACTCTGAAGAATTACTTTCGGCAAGGAAAGTAAGTTGTGATATTTAACTCCTCAGGGTTCATACAGTCTGCTTGGCCTTTCTGGTAACATTTATCCTAATCTTTTCTGTTACTGCTCTTCATTTTTTTTTTCTCTCTATCTTTTCCTTTTTTTACTATTTTGGTCATATCTTAAGCCTAGACTATCTGCTCCAGCTAAGCGTTTTTTTACTATAGAAGAAGATGGCTGTGAGGAAAGACAACCTAAACCTCTATTACTTGTTTCCCAGTTACTCCCTTTTATCTGAGGTGAGAAAGAGATTGTGGAGACAAATTGTCCCATAACATAGACACAAACATGTGACCCTAAAGAAATTAAAAGCAACCTACCCATTCCTTTATGTAGCGATTTTCAGAAGGGTAAAGAAGTAATAAATAACTCTGGAGTTAGAATGTCAAGCTGTGCTACTATTTGTGTGTGATAATTGAGACATGAGCTACGGGACATTTGGACCAAACCCCAAATGATAAAACAGTACTGAGCTTAAAGACTTATTTCACCAAGGATCCTTGAGTCCAGGAATGCCAACTTTCCTGACATATGCTGCTTTGCTATTCATCCAGGAATTCATCCAGCGCGCAAGGGGTTTTGAGCTCTAATTTCACTCTATCCTGAAATGGTAGCTAGAACATCTACTCCAAATTTTGCATAGCACACAGTAAATTACAGCAGGAAACTGACTGTTGCAATTTACCTACTGTTTATTTCTCTCACAATTCATTTCATGTTCTATTCCTGAGAAAGAATTACTATATTCTGTCTCTAACCCAGACATGCCTGGATGGTTCTGATCTAAGGATTTTTTCTTTGTATTTTCCTAACTGAAGAACCCCATATATTAGAAGTCTAGATATAATGAGAATGTGTTGGGGTTTTGGTAGGGGTTTTTTTTTCCATTTCTCAGCCTCATAAAAATTGTGGTCACAAAGCCTGATCCATCCTGTGCTGTTTCCTGTTCTCATTACAATCTTTGTCAGGGAAATGAGACATCAGAGAATTTTAATACCCAGTACAATCTCTGAAAGACAGTAATATACTGTGTAACTCTGACCTTTTCAGTGTTCTATAATTTGATTGGCAGTAAGCCATTCTTGTTCTCTGTTACATTTCTGGCAATCTAAATCTCAAAAGAGAGGCTGTACAGCCAGCCAGTCAAAATGCAAACTATGTCAGATGCAATGAGTAAGGATCAGTAATATAATTTACAGATCACGCTAGACACCAGTGAGAAATTAAATTCTTGTCACTAGTCAATTATTGTATGATAACAGTGTTGGTAAACAGCTAAAAGAATAAAACAATTCACTTTTTTAAAAAAGGTGTCAACATTTTTTTTTTCCTTTAGATAGTGATGAAAAGGATGATATTAATAGGATCAGTCAGGAGTGTAGTAATGCCCATATGGACAAAAGATATATATAGCAGAATATAATCCTTAACATTTTATAAACACTTTTCCACACTCCTTTCACTGACATTTTGATCCATCTTTCTTGTGGCATAAAAGGAAAGTAAGGGGGGGCAAGAGAAAGAAGAAAAAATTTATGTGAAATTTAATTACGAAAAAAAGAAAAGCAACTATTCTTTTGCTAATGGTTGTTACAGGAAACAAACCCAGTAAAATCTAAAGTCTAAAGGCTTTATAATCCCTGACAGCACATCAAAGTTGGTATCCAGAATTTAAAAGAATGAAACATGGATAGAAATCTAGATGTCTAAAAGCTTGACATCTAAGCCTGATCTAGTCACTCTCGTGTCTCTTCCTAGTCAAGTGTCCTGGTTTGAGGTAAAACAGAACCAAGTTTCTGTTCAGTAACTTTACTTTTCACTTCAGCCTCTCCTAACTAACTGAACTCTCTGAAATTAACAGCGTATTTTTCAGACACTGTCCACGTCCAGAGTGATAAGACCCGATTAGTTGTAATCTATACCAAGGAATGGTATGCAGGTAGGCTTGTGCTTATACTTATTGCTATATGAAGCAAGGGCAGCAAACTTGGTCATATGCCCCGCTGGAGGGTCAGAAGCGGGAAAGTGTAGAGGGTTCACACCTGCGGGGAGGAGCGGACAGGACGGGTGACCCAAAAGTGACCAACAGGGTATTCCACCCCATCTGCCTCATGCTCAGTATAAAAGCTGAGGGATCAAAGGGTCAGCCCTCTTTCTTCAACTGCCGGTGCCTGAGGAGGACTCTGTCTGTTTGCCTGCCTTTGATCCTGATCCGTGCATTCCTGAATCCAGATCCAGAATAAAGCTCCCGTCTGTCACTGAGTCCAGTTTGGGACTTTCCCCATGCCTGTTGGTGATGCAGTCATCAATCTGAGATCTCGATACTGGGTTTGTATATTTTGTATCTATTTCATTATTTTCTTTTTTATTATTTTATTAATTTATTACTATTTTCATTAAAGTAGTTTAGTTTCTTTTTAAACTCATAAATCTATTTCTCTCTCTCCCTCCTCTCCTTGGACAGAGAGGTAGGGGAGAGCATCTATCATTTATTTTTTTATTGGCCAGTTTGGCCCAAACCATGACATCAAGGTAACATTCACTTCCTCACATCCTTAGACATATCAGCTGCATTTTCTTCTAAAGGTGCCTATTTCTATCCACTGATTTCAAAGTGAAGCCTAGAGTGACTAAGGAAGAGCTTAGATATTTAGCTTTCAGCAAAGTGGTTTGACTTGGGCTGGCTCCCAGATGCCCACCCAAGTTCTCTCTCACCCCCCTCCTTAACTGGACGGGGAGAAAATAAGATGAAAAAACTCTTGGCTCGAGGTAAAGACAGGGAGATCACTTACCAATTACCATCACAGGCAAAACAGATCTGACTTGGGGAAAATTGATTTAATTCATTGTCAATTAAAATAAATTTGGATATTGAGAAATAAAGACAAAACCTAAAAGACTCTCCATCCTTTTTCCCAGCCTCAGCTTCACTCCTTCATTCCTGACTCCTCCATCTTCCCACACCCTGAGAAGTGCAACGGGGATGGGAAGTAGAGTGTTACAGTCAGTCCATGACAGTTCCTCTCTGTGGCTCCTTCCACCTTGTACTTTTCCCCTGCTCCAATATGGATCTTTCCCATGGGCTGCCACCCTTCAAGAATCACTCCTTCCCCGGTCATCTCCACAGGCTGCAGTCTTTCAGGATAAACCTGATCTGGAGTAGGCTCTCCACCAGCCACAGTTCCTGTCAGGAGAACATGCTTCAGCATGGGGTCTCCATGAGCTGCAGGTTTTTTCAGGAAATATACACCTGCTCTGTTGTGGTCCTCTCTACAGTCTGCAGGGAGATACCTGCTCCACCGTAGTATTGTCCACAAGCTTCAGGGGAATCCCTGCTCTGACACCTGGAGCACCTCCACCCCTACTACTACTCTGACTTTGGCGTCTGCGGGGCTCTTTCTCATGCTTTTTTCCCTTCATTCCTCTCTCGCACACTGCTGCGCAGTGTTTTGGTCTGTTTTTTCACTGATGGGCTCAGCTTTGTCCTGTGGTGGAACTGTTGCAGAGATGGCTGGAACTGACTGTATCCAGCATGGTCGGCCCCTGTTCTCTTGTCAGAGAGGCCACTTTTGGAGTACCCCCCACTGCCAAAATATCACGGACGCCCAATACAAAACACCACCTCAGACTCCAGAAAGAAATGGCTCTGAGCTCTGGACACTCAGAATTTGTATCCGTATCTGTGTTAAAAGCATAAGTTGTTGGTCGTCCACTCATCTGCAGGATAACTTCAGAAAGTGCACGTACTATGATACATTATTGACGTAAAATATTGCTTTTCAAATAAGATATATAGCTCCACCAGCATATGTTATTTTAATGTTGTTTATCAATATTAATTGTGTATTTCAGCTGTGGAAGAATCACATTAATCTTTTATGCAACTAGTTGTACCTACAGTAAAGAAAAAGATCTTTCCAGGCTTCTTAGATACAAAAAGCTGGAAGGCAGATTTGCTTTGCTCATGAAGAAATGTTAGAAGACAGTAAATATTCCCTTTCTCCTTCTCTTCTTCCCACATTTCAATCATGTTTGTACCATGTTTCACTGAAGTATAGTTCCTTGTATACAACCGCAAGACACTTACTCCAAACGTCAATGACAAGGAAGGAGCCCAAGGCTCTCTCCTTCTGTCCTGACAAGCATGCATGCTGTACCTCCTTCAGCAGTGTTAATGTGCATATCCTCAGTGCCTACATGTTGCTTTTTATAGTAGTAGAATCTGACAATGGTAATGCTGGAGAAAGCTGAAAGCTGCCTGTCCTTTTGCCTTTGTTAAATGGGCAATGACTTATCTCACTGATATTAGTGGATCACTTGTCAGCCTGATTAAATGGAGGAAGCATTTAAAACAACATAGAGGTTGAAAGTGGCTGAAAAAATTGAAGTCACTGTCCCAAACAGGAGTTCAATAAAACATCTGAGAATAAATTCAGAACAAGTTCCCTGGAGCTGTATAAAATGTGTGGGAGCTGTATTACTTGTATTCTGTCCATGCAATGGTGTGTGCTTGTATGTGAAAGGACACAAAAGGCAACAGGGAGCCAGAAGAAATGATGGGGGGCCAGAAGAATTCATGGAGGCCAAAACAGCTGTGGACAAGTGCTTGTACTAACTGAAAAGGCTGGTTAGAAAACTGAGAAGGAGGAAATTGTTTCCACTGGTTTGGTAAGGCCATTTGACTCGCTCATGAAAATCGACAGGACTGAACTTAAAATAACTAAGCTCCATCAGTAATTTCTCCTACTAATGGAAACAACCTGTCAGCCCCAGAATATTGTCAAGGGAAAAAAAAAAAACAAACAAAACCCCAAAACTCAAGAGAACCACTCAAAAACCCACATCAAATTTATTTAGGTTATTTAAAAAAAAAAAAATAGTATGCTATGTCCCTGTCCAAAATTATTTTGAATATGTATTGTACAACAAAGAAGCTGTACACTTTCTTCAAAATGCTGCTTTCTCCATTGATAAGGATTTCTTGCTGCTGCGGTCACTGTTATATATTTCCTTTCCTCCCCTCCACCCTGCAAATTTATCTGCTATAAGCTAGGAAAAAGCAAAACCTTTCAGCCATATCTTCAAAGAAAATTTGCTTTGGTGATAGTCTGGTAGGGGAAGAAGCTCTTTCTAAGCAAAAATAGCTCAAAAATCTAAAATATTAGAATTTATCTGACTTTGAAATTAACATTATAATGAGACTGACTTGATCCTGATTTGCTTAAATTTATTTCATCATTTCAATCAGCTAGAAAGACTTCCTTGTTCTTTGCAGCACACAAACCAGAAATCACAAATATTTCTAAAGCATTGAGAATTGCTAAAGAATCTGCAAAAATCTCCTTTTGTGTAACACTAACAACATAATAGTCATATTCCTTATACAAAGGAGATCTTCTTCACCTACTGGATTTATAAAATATTGTTAAATTGCACTTAATGGGACTTGGATGAAAGACCACAATGCTGTGTTTCTTTTACTATAAGAAAAACAAAAATTGCAAGTGAAGTGGCACAGCCGGAAAAAAACACGCAAATACAAAATTACCCAATTGGGAACTTGTAGCTTTGTGCTTCTGCTTTTGACTAGTTTTTCTTTTGCTTTACCCTGTTGTATTGTTTGCTTTTCATATCTAGGACAGAAAGACCACATAAAGACTCTCCTCATCTTTGACACTTTCAAATTCTTCACCCCCATAATTTTCCATATGTCATGTAATAGCTCTTACTCTTGTCTTCTGCAACTTCTGTGTTAGTGAAACCACAGAACACAATTGGAACATGACAGTGTGTGTCTGTGCCCAAAGGCTCTGTGGCCTCTCAAAGTGAGGTAAATGTTAGCAAATGCCAAAGCATATAATTATTTCATCAGGAATTTACAATCTGGAAAATACGGACTTGCCATTTCCTAAATTAAAAGTATTCAACCAGGGGGGACTTTAAGGACTAGGAAAGAAAACAGTCAGTAGCAGCTGTCAACTTGTTTAACAAAGACAGATTCACAAATCTGTCCCAGAATCTGGGGTTCATGAGTTTTCCTATTTGCATTTAAAATGTGATGACCATTATTAAAAGCATAAGAGATGTTTTTTTTCTTCCTTTGTCTTTTTTTTTTTTTTT
>VZSZ01004688.1:0-32567 GCA_013398815.1 Ibidorhyncha struthersii | reverse complement strand
TCTTTTTTTTTTTTTTTGTCTGATAATTTATTTTCACTGCTGTTACTGCTATGGGCTTAGAGTCAGAAAATCAGGGGAAAAAATTCTACTTATTTCTTTATTAATAAGCAACAAGGTGTTTGAGACTGAAGCATGGGAAATACCATGTTATATGAGGTGTCCGATACCTGTTAGAGAACACCTTGTATTTATCTGTTGTTTGAAAATTAAAGAGTTTAGACTATTTTCTCTTCTTGACCTCTGTCCCAGTTACACAGGAGATGCTCATTAGGTTACCAGTTAAATATACCTGTTGGTTTTTATTTACAACTGGTATAGTTACATTTATTTATAAGTTAAGTTCACTGTATTTCCTCTGTGCTATCTACATATTTCAGTATCGAGAGCAAGAAACTATCTTTTTTATCAGTTTCTAGAGGGAAATGCCTGAAAGATCACACTGCTGTAGAATGCAATAAAAGAACTTGAAAAATCTTTTATAATGGAGGTGTAGTGGTATGAACAGAGTCATCATACATCTTCATGTCAGAACATCTGCACTCTTCACTAGCACAAAGACCTCTCCATTAGCTGAGGGCCCTTTACTAACTGAAGCCATTTGAATTCACTCTTTGATCCTTGAAAAAATTCAGTGTTTGACATATTAATGCCATTCTTGCTCCAGGAGAATATCACAAACAAAACCTTTTGTTTTGGGGGAAAAAAAAGGGATTATGACACTCGTCTAGGGACAAGAGCAAAATAACCCATTTTCTGTGATTTTCCACAGACAGAATTAGACAGTGAATATAATATTAAAAAAAAAAAAAAAAAAAAGAGAGAGAAAAAAAGAAAAAGCTTTTACTGGAAATAAAAAGAGATTAGGAAAAAATCTGTAGTCCGGCTATAACCTTCTTCTAAGGGGTTCAGAGAGTCTTTTAAAGTCTAAGTCAAATGGAAAGGTATTTTGCAGGATGAAAAATCCCTTGATATTTGCAAATTTTGCATAGATATCAACAACTGTCAAATCAACAGTTGATTGACGGATTCCAAAAATGTCTGGGATACTTTAATACAGCGATCAGCTCCTTAAATTACAATATTTTGGAAAATTTATATCATGCATGTCATCTCATCTCAGTATTTTAAGTTTATAAGTCTCATCGGTTCAATTAGAATAAGAAAGCCCATAAAAGTTAAACATGTATGTGTCTTAACATAGATGTTACAGCATATAATACTACTCCAGAAATTTAATGACAATATGAAGGGTGGCCAACCAAGCTACTGAAGAAACCCGAAGAAATTCAGGGAGAGAAGTTGATTTAAGAAACAGGTTAAGCAGAGCACACTGTAAACCTTTTGCCCCTGTGAGGGAGTGCCTCTTCTTGAAATAGTCTGACAATTGCAGAAAATGTTTCAGGAGATCAGGCTTTTACCTGGAATGAACGAGCTCAGCATCACACGAAGTTTTTTGGACCAAAATCTTTCAGGGATCTGAGTTATTTTATGCATTTTCAAGGAACTATATTCTCTGTTTCACACTACTTAATGGTTTACTTTCTCCACAGACACTTCCACTTTCCCATTTTGCCATGCAAGTTACAACTCAACTATACAAAGAAATCAGTAAAATTAAAAAAATCAGTAAAGCACCAAACAAGACAAAGCATGAAATGCGCTGGATTCTCTGTGTGGTTGTTATCCTCCATAGAAACTGTGTTGGACTTGGAGGTCCTGTGAATTGGAAAGGAAGTCACAACAGTATGTATTCACACACCCTAACACTTCACAATTGTTGGGGTAACATATCCACTTTTAAAATATATAGATTGTTTTGTAGAGTTTCCTTCATTGTGTTTTGATAACATTAAACTACTTCTAATTGTATAACTGGAAAGGAGAGAGAAAGCAATGCTTAAAAAAAAAAAACGAGAGAGAGGGGAAAAAAGAATCAAGAGCAGAATCTAAAACATTAAAGGTAAGAAAATCAGGAAGAAGAAAAATCAGAACTGATTATTTGGGACTGATGCTAGTTTTCCTCAAGTCAGTCATAAACCTGAAAACCAATTTAGCAGGAATCAGGTCAGACCCTAAATCAGGTAATTGAGTGCCTCTGAGTTCACTGGGATTTTTTAGTTCTCTGTAGGCACTAACAGGCTACCAACCTTGGGCTGTCAAATCTCTGTAGCTCCATATGTTTCAAAAAACTCAAAACTACTTACTATCCTCTGAGGATTTGACCTATTGTTTAGAAAATCTACTGTTATAGAATTAAAGATGATGGAAAAACAAACAGAAAAACCTGAATCACTCTGAGTTTCCACTATGTCACTGAGCTGTCGCTTTGAAAATACCAGGCAGAGTGAGACAAACAAGCTTAGTGAGGGATCCCAGTGGAGCACGCTCCCTAGCAACAATAGTCATGTAAAATGAGATTCTGCATCCTCTTCTTATTCATGTAGCTATCCCTGGTTTAGAAATACGCAAATACTACAGTAAGAGTAATTTTTGAGTTAATTGGTATTTGTAAAGATGCAAATGAGAAAAAAAGGCTAAGCCATACCGTGTTTTCTGGTAGAACATACTTTGAAAAAAGGTTCATATCACTCTACAGGTTGGAATTGTGGAATTTAACAGCCATCATAGTAGTTTATATTTTTGCATTCTATTACAAGCTTTAAAGATTAGAAAACTGATATCTTTTATTATGTTTATTTAGGGGGAGTTTCAGGTCAAGCTTCTGACCAGCTGAGGTCCCACCTAAGTTTCTTATATACAGTTTATTTTTCTTATGATAAAAGGGATAAGTTCCTATGGTGTTTGTTTCTTTTAGTTTAATCAACACTAAAATGAATAAATGTCGTGTCTTAATTCAGGCTGTTTTGGAGTACTTGAATCTTACAGTCACTGTATATATGGTAAGGAGAGCCAATCGCATCCAAAGAGGCTAAAAGTGATTAGTAGCAAAAACTGAATGGAAAAAATATAGTAAGAGTATGAAAATGAGTCTGTCCTAGGCTAAAAGTTTCCGGAATGCAGTAACTGAGAATTCACTTTCAGTAAAAGGCCGTTTCTCTTATTCAAATTCTTGATCTATTTGTTATCCAAAACATGTAGGAATAAATTCTAAAAAGTTACCTTGCAACATGTGAAAAAAATACTCATTTTCTTTAATACTTATATTTGGTAATTCTGTTCAATCCCCTTATTTTTTTATAAGAAAAGGGATAATTCCTTACTTGCATATGTATGTCATTCACGATTTTATGTTGAGCATGTTTTTTCAAGTTTAAAATCTTATTTGGCTTTCTGTGCCTCTGATCTCGTGTAGCCTACTCCAGAACACTTTTTGCTTTCACTATTGTTTCATCTTCTTGAGAAGGTTTGACCAGAACTATGAACAATGTTCAAGCGACACCATGGATGATGTACTTCCATAATTGTATTTTCTGGTTTGTTTTCATTTCCATTCCTAATATTTCTTAGCTGATCTTTTTTTTTACATATTGACAGACTTTATCTCCTTCTTGACAAAGCCATGTCATTTCTGCTGTGTTCAGGAAAGTATGCATTGCACAGCATATCTAAAATCTGAGTAGCTTTCCAGAGTAACAACTTATTCTCACATCATAACACACAAGTCCCAGTAACATCTGCTGTACACACTTGGGTGCACTCGGCTGTGGTTTCTTCATGATGCCTTTTAATGACCTGTGATCTGCCTGCAAAAATATCCTGTGCCCAAAGGTGAGGAAAGTAGAATTATTCTATTTTGAAGAATGCAACCAGAAGCTACTTTTGTGAATGTTATCTGTCCTTGCTTGTATCAAGAAAATGCTATCATCTCTATTTTTCTAAATGCTACTCTTCAAAGTCCTTAAAAAGCAGTATAGTATGATTACATTGTAGGCTACTGCACTGCATTATACTACTTCAGGATCAGTGACTCACATATGTACTTCATTACTTCATTAAATATTGCTTCCTGATTTCCAATTATTCCTGTGCTGCATTATTTTTGTGTTACTTCAATATTCTCAGGCTTTTGATTGATTTTTGTAAAGTAAATTGCTGGCCTCCTCTCATATCCTATGGCCTGGATATATTTGTAATGGCTTTCTGGCTTTCAGTACCTTAAGAAAGTTTTTCAGAATCAAAAGATATCTGAAGAAGGCGGCAGTAAGTCTTTTCAGCTTCAGTTTGACCTAAAATGCTTTCTGAAAAGCTGCTGGATACAGCTGCATCTCCACACCATTGTTATGGATTGCCTCTTCTTTAATTTCTTTAAGTAACAATATCATCTATTATAATCAAGATGCTTGTACGTCCCTTCAAAGCCTAGTTTACTTTATGTCAGTAATGACTTGCAGGCTCTGTTGATACCCAAAGCCCTTTGTACACGACAATACTTGCCAAGAGGCATGTGAAACATTGCCAGGCTGTTCCAATGACACTGATACTTTGCATATAAAAATACATACAGTCAGCAGTTTAATCTGGTAACTCATGTAGTGTCCTCAATAGCTGGCAAAGATTAGTAATTCTTTCTCATTGCTTTGTTGAGGGGTTTTGTATGAATTAATCTGAATATTTTCTCACAGTAATAGATTTCTGGTGTTAACTATGCAAGTTGCAGTAGGGACATTGAAGTATTTTATTTATTGCAGGTTTTTCAGTTTCTTTTGCATGATTAAAATCTTCATTTTAGATATGCCATTAGGCATGTGGATATTTTATATTGTGCTATAATTCTGTCTACAACCCCTAATGAGCGTTTTCCTTCCTTTCCCATTCTGAAGATAGATACCTTCAAATTATCCTCTGGTCATATCTATATATTGCACTGCTTTGTTGCCCAGCAACTATATCTCAGAGTAATACATTCTTGTGTGTGTTTCTTACTGGACATCTTATATTTGCCCAATTTCTTCACTATGAGTACTATGTCATTATGAGACATAACAAAGATTTTTCCTCCATTTGGTTCAAATTAATATTGCTACTTTGCAGCATTGCTTAGATTAGAGGTATAACTGAATTAGCCACCAATCTGATAGCGTAGCTGCCAATCTGGCATTTGAGTGGTCTTTGAAATATGTGTTGATTAAGTGTCCCTGGATATGCTCTTTATAGGTTATAATCTCTTCTCCACTGGAGCTCTGAATCTATTCAGGCAACACCTGGACTGCAGATATTTTAGTGACAGTAGAGACAGATAAGGCTGAGGTCACTAAATAGTTTCTTTGCCTCAGTCTTCACCAACAGGGGCTCTAAGGTCCCTGTGATCAGTTAAAGCATTCAAGGTTGAGAACTACCAGCAGTGGATAAGGGCTGAGTCAGGGATTGAGACAGCTCAACCTGTACAAGTACCTGGAAATACACAGGCTGCATCCAGTGATACTGGGAGATCTGGATGCTTTCATCTTTGACAGGTCAAGGAGATTCTGCATTGTGTCCAGAGAATAGCAATGAAGCTGGTGAAGGGTCTTGAGAATAAGTCTTATGGGGAGTGGCTGGGGGAACTGGGGTTGTTTAGTATGGAGAAAAGGAGGCTGAGGGGAGACCTTATCGCTCTCTACAACTACCTGAAAGGAGGTTGTCATGAGATGGGGGTTGGTCTCTTCAAGAGAAAATGGCCTTAAATTGCACCAGCGGAGTTTTAGGGTGGACATTAGGAAAAATTTCTTCCCTGAAAGGGTTATCAAACAATTGGAACAGGCTGCCAAGGGAAGTGGTTCAATTGCCATCCCCGGAGGTATTTAAAAGACATGTAGATGTGGTGCTTAGAGACATGGTTTAGTGGTGATTTTAGCAGTACTAGGTTAATGGTTGGACTCAATGATCTTAAAGGTCCTTTCTAACCTAAACAATTTTATGATTCTATGATTCTGTGATTCTGTGGAGACAGAGGGAGAATTCCCCATGACTGGAAAAATGTAAATATTGCACTCATCTTCCAAAACGGCCAAAAGTGCAATCTAGGGAATTACAGGCCAGTCAGCCTCAGTTTGCTCCCAGTGGAAATCATAGAGCAAATCATGTTGGACTAAATTCATGGCCATAGGAAGAAAATGATTGGGAGTAGACAACATGGATTTTTAAAGGTTAAATCATACTTGACCAACCTGATTGCCTCTTATGATAAAATAACCAAGTCTACGGATAGAGGGACAACATTGGATGACATCTGCTTTGACCAGTAAAGTTTTCAACATTGTTTCCCATGATATTCAATATTCTGAATCCAGGTTGAGACATTATGGTCTGAATGGATGGACAACTAGATGAGTAAATAACTAGTTGCATGTTCAGACTCAGAAGTTAATCGTTAGTGGGTCATATTCTACCTCAAGGTAGTTAACAAGTAGAATAACACGAAAGTCTATCCTGGATCATGTCTTGTTTGACATCATTATCAATGTCCAGAAGGAGGCACTCTCATTGGTTTTTCAGGTGATAGCAAATTGGGGGGAACATTCAATACCACCCAAGGCAGTGCTGCCATCCTGAGGGACTGTCATGGTTTGGCCTGGACCGGCCACTGAAACAAATGACAGATACTCTCCTCCCACTGTCTCTGAAGGGAGAGGGGGAAGAGAGAGAAATAGATTTATGAGTTTAAAAAGAAACTAAACTACTTTAATGAAAATAGTAATAAATTAATAAAATAATAAAAAAGAAAATAATGAAATAGATACAAAATATACAAACCCAGTATCGAGATCTCAGATTGATGACTGCATCACCAACAGGCATGGGGAAAGTCCCAAACTGGACTCAGTGACAGACGGGAGCTGGATTCTGGATCTGGATTCAGGAATGCACGGATCAGGATCAAAGGCAGGCAAACAGACAGAGTCCTCCTCAGGCACCGGCAGTTGAAGAAAGAGGGCTGACCCTTTGATCCCTCAGCTTTTATACTGAGCATGAGGCAGATGGGGTGGAATACCCTGTTGGTCACTTTTGGGTCACCCGTCCTGTCCGCTCCTCCCCGCAGGTGTGAACCCTCTACACTTTCCCGCTTCTGACCCTCCAGCGGGGCATATGACCAAGTTTGCTGCCCTTGCTTCATATAGCAATAAGTATAAGCACAAGCCTACCTGCATACCATTCCTTGGTATAGATTACAACTAATCGGGTCTTATCACTCTGGACGTGGACAGTGTCTGAAAAATACGCTGTTAATTTCAGAGAGTTCAGTTAGTTAGGAGAGGCTGAAGTGAAAAGTAAAGTTACTGAACAGAAACTTGGTTCTGTTTTACCTCAAACCAGGACAGGGACCTGGAGGAAAAGACCAACAGGAATCTCACGAAATTCAACAAAGACAAATGCACCTGGGAGAAAACAAGCTCTTTTAACAAAGTATGGGCACTAACTGGCTGGAGAGCAGCTCTGCTGAAATGACCTGGGGGTCTTGGCTGGCAGCAGGAGAAGAATGAGTCAGCAGTTCACCCTAAGAGCAAAGGTGACCAGTGCATCCTGGCCTTTATTGACAGGAGCATTCCTGGTAGATTATGCCCCTCTACTCAGCATTAGAACAAGTCTGGAACACTTCATCTGGTTCTGGACCCACTGTATCAGCAAGACTGTAGTAAATTCAGCAAAGAGGCAGCGTGTACAGTTCTTGCCCTGTGAGGAAAGTCTGAGGGAATGGGACTTGTTCAACCTGGAGAAGACCTGGTTGCAGGGGAGCCTTCCCATATTAGTGAGGAGGTCAGTGATTAGACTATTGCTATTTCTCAGTCTGTTGTATCTAGTCTTATACCATTTACACTGGACCAGAAAGCTCATGTTCTTTGTCCTTTCTCTGGTTTTCTTTTACCTAAACCTGCATATACTTCTGCAGTAGTAACAACCATTTGAGTCTTTCTTTAAACAAACCTGCTGTCTTTACAGTTTGAATTACTTTCTCTGTGGAGCCTTCTCATAATTTACTTTAGAACCTCTGTTCTACTTCAATAATTGCCCACAATCATACCTTTAGGTTTAGTTCCCCAGCTGTATCTGTTTGCTCCATTACCAGGTGTTCCTTTTTTTCCTCTACCTTCTAAACATATTCTTTTTGTTTCTGTGGGTGCTGGTAGTCTGAGTGCTGCCACTACTTCTCACTAATCATACAAAATTCCATGGATACATTCACAAGACATAAGCTAGCTCCAAATATTCAGTTATCCCCATGTGAAATAATGTAGCAGCTGTGGAAGTACTAGTTCAGATAATCACTTGTCCCAAACCAGTTGTCTCATTTCTCAGCAAGACTACTGATTACACAGATGAAGTAAAGCACTGCACTGGTTCAGCTGTAGCATATATAGTTATGGATCTAATTCATGTATTCACTCAATTAAATGTCTCTGAATAGCCCTATATTACCTGGAGCAAACATTACCTACATTTCTAAAAGTAAACAGGTTTTATTCAAAACAAACAAACAAAAATCTTAAGAAGAGAATATAAATCATGCAAATAACATCCAAGCCACAACAGATAGTGTAGATAGTTTTCGAAAAGTAAAGCAAGAGGTGAAATAACCATACACTTCCACTTATTGTAAAGAAATATCAGCAAATCACTTGGGGCCAAGAAGAATGGACCTGATTGTCCTTATTTGAACATGAGCTTTCATTAGGTGTATGGCTGGAATTTTTAAAAATCATATTATTTAAATCACATTAATTAAAATATATTAAAATAGATCACTATTCAATGAGAAAAGCATTTTAAAATATACTCCATTCTGTCCCCTGTTCTATGCTTTTATTCCCATGTTAGGCCATTTTACTGCTTTCCAATGAATTCACAAATCTTGAATATTGAATCGAAACAATAAGCAGTCTCGTGTACAAAAACATAGAAATTGCTGTATACAGTAACTCAAAATATCTATCTCACAATGTGGGGTCTTTGTTTTTTGTTTCCTCATGACTACCACCACTTTTTTTCCAAAGAATTGCCAAAGTAAAATGTAACAAAATAGCAAGAATTTTCCAAAATGTAGAGTACTTAATTAAAAGCAGGCACCCCCTGCAGCATTTAGGCTGAGAGTCAAGATGGTTCCGTATTCCAGTTTCAGCCATGGCACTGACTGACTTTGGACAACTTTGCTGACTTTTTCTTCTTGTTCCTTATTCAGCTCAGCTGCACACCTGAGTGAAAGGCAAGTCACAGTGACAGCCAGCTGCTGTGTCTAACCCATACTCTCTGGGGAAATAAATTGAAAAGGAATAGGGAGGCATCAGAACACACTAAACCACCTACCATTTCAAAACAAACACTTGCAGGTAGCAAAGAAGTATCTAAATAATGTGCAGAGTCTGAAAATCCTTAGTGAGCACCACCAAGATTTTTCTTGTTGAACAGGTTTTTAATCTCAAGAAAAAACATTGTTTCTGACATTTTCTTGTGAGGTGACAAAGCACTGTTTAATACCTGATACTTGGATTCTACCTTCTGTACATCCTGTTTTCTGCTTATAATAATAAACATGTTTTATTTAAAACTCTGTCAGGGCAACATTAAACACTGCTAGTGGCTGGCAGCCTATGTGTAGTCAATGAGCTATGAGCAGTAAAATTCTGTAACAGTGTAAAATCTTGCTAAAGTTCCCACAGTCTCTCTAATCAGAATGGATTTAATGCTGTGTGTGAGAGGAGTTTCAGTGCTCCATCACTGAGCAACATCAGGACTGAGACATACTGGCACAGCAGTATGGAAAGCACAGTACTGCTGATATCCCTTTTATACCAGACACCATTTCAACTTCAGTTTCATTATCAGATTGGCCTCATCAACAA
Source organism: Ibidorhyncha struthersii (assembly GCA_013398815.1). Lineage (NCBI taxonomy): Eukaryota > Metazoa > Chordata > Aves > Charadriiformes > Charadriidae > Ibidorhyncha > Ibidorhyncha struthersii. Next base: position 22,791 of record VZSZ01004688.1, on the reverse strand, counting down.
TGATAGCTTGTGTGTTTGCCAGTGGGATTAATACCACCTATTCTGGTTTTGTGCAGAATGAGGAAGAAGTATAGCCTGCTGTTGCAGATTTTGTAAATGAATATGAATTCAAGCAAATAAATAAATTTAGAGTTAGGTGCTTAAAATTAGGTATCTGAATTAGTGGTTAATAATTAAATGACTACACAGTGTGCTGTTGTATTGCTCCAAGAAAAGGTAAAACCCCTAAATTTGTTAGAAGAAACAAGAAGTCTGGGTTTGTGTGTTTTACCTGGTACAGTTTATTTCCCAGTCCGTGATGAGTCTTGTTTAGTAAAGAGAACCATAAGGTCCCCATGAATGAAAGGCAATAGGTGGTCTCTCTCATAGTGTGCCTTGCAAATGTTCACAGATTTCACAGTCCTCTCAGTCTTTAGCTTAGTCACCAATGACAGGTCACCACTGTAAGGATAGCTGTACTTCAGCTTGGTCCCTAGATCAATCCTTAGTTGGATTGCACTGCCATAGGTGCTATCTGTGCAATTCTGGGACTGTGCTACAGTCCCAGACACAAAATGTTTATTTTCAAAGCAGTTTTTGGAGTAACTGAAGCTAAGTAACACACTTACTCTTTATGTCAACGTGCTTCATAGCACTAAGTAGAATGCAGAATTATTTGTCTTACACACTTAAGACAGCAGAAGACTATGTACTACTGTGAGGCATCTTGCCAGACACTGATAATTTAAATGCTGTGAAGCCAACACATTTTAAAACAACTAGCACATGGTTTAAGCGCCATTGTTATCTAACCCTTATTTATATGTTATAACTAGCAAACACTGAGGTACAGAACAGAACTCTGCATCATACACATGCAGCTGAAAATACAACACAGCCCAAGTATTGTCATTTCAGAATGAGCTATAAACCTGATTTATTAAATGTACTCTATCAGTGTTACACCAGGGATGGAGTGATTACAGAGCCCTTTACGTTGTGAGAATGTATAATTATGACTCCTCCTTAAGAAGAAAGAGGATTTTTTTACAAAATGCTTAGTATTTTTCAACGTGCTGGGCTGTGTAGAACTGATAATGAGTTGAAAATTAAGACTGTCAGCAGTACATTTTACAAATGAGCACATAAGGCAGTCAAATCCAGCAGCTATAATGAACTTTTTGTTTGGATCCTTCTGGGAGGGAGAAGGGCTTAGTAGGGGGGTTTGGGGTTTTGTTCCTGTGTTTGGAAGGAGGGGCAAGAGAAATAAGCTCATGGGGGAAGGGAATTGACCAGTTCTATACAGCTTTATAAAGCATCCTTAGAAGTACTGCGACAGAAATAAAAATATGCTTTACTGTTATCTTGCAGTTTAAACAACTATAATAAATAGAGACAAATCTAAAGCCTTTCATCAGTACAAATTCCCAATGAACTCAATGGTAATTTTGCCTGTGTGAGTACAGAGGATGACATACATCTCTCTAAAGGAGGCCAACACAAGTTTTTGCACAGCTAGAATCTGTCACATATTCTGTTTTGAAGATTTAAGTCTAATTTAGGCGATGAATACTTCTTTAAAAATCTCAGTTCAAAAACTGCAGGATTTTCTCAGAAATTGTACTTGCCTCTCCATAATAGTAATATTCACCTTTTTTAAGGCTTTTAGTTAGTATTGCAAGCATTGCACCACATATGTCTCACTTTACTGGTGATAGCAGTCTCCTCAGACATAACTGGCTAATTTAGCATTTAAATCACTTGGGCTATGGTATTGTAAAACAGGTAGGAGAACACTAATTTTGATAGGATAGTTATATGAATGAACAGTGAAAGATATCACCCATTCATGAATTAATAATAATAAAATGCAAATCAGTTTTACAGAGACAACTGCAACAAGATAAATGTTCTTGGCATTAAACACAGATGTCCAACTACTTTATGAGAAAAAAATCTTTAGTCTTTTTAGATCCATTTGCAAATGTAAATTATATTATCACTCATTTTCATTATTTTCTGTTTTTAGATACTTAAGAAAATATTTATCAAATACTTTCTTTGATGATTGGCGTCATGTTCTGCTGAGGCTATATTCTGGCTCTCTTTTTTGCCTTATTTCCTGGGTATATTCTCCATGCATACTTTACTTGCATTGAGCTGGACATCTTGAAGAGTAAGATGCTATTCAATTAAAGGATGCCAGAACATGTCTCCAAATGGTCATGTAATTGGGCATTTGGTCATAGTTTACTAGAAAACATTTTCAGAGAGGTATTAAAAAAATCACGCAACTCACATTTTACACTGGTTTAGTTATCTCAGATCCAGAGCATTATTCTGAATGAGGTATGAGATGACAACTAAATATCTAAGACAAGGGAAAAAAATCATCCACCTACAAAAGCTAAGAACATTAGGCCTGGACTAATGAATAAACTATATTACAGCCTTTTGATTCATCCTGTAAATGATTAAAAGATATTATCAGCAAGATATGTAGAAGCAATGATGTGGTAACAAACATGAACAGAAATCTGAACTGATGTGAGCTGGACAGATGAGAAGACAAAAAAGCTTCCGATAGCAGTAGCATGTGAAGTTTTTTGTTTTTAAAGATATGGGAAGAATCATGCAGGCTGCTGCGTAAAGGGAAAAAATAAGAACATTCAAAGAACATTGTGGAAACAATGACAAGATTTGGGAACTTAATCGATATAGGAGGGTCACTATGGAGAGGAAAACATGGAAAAAGAATGTCAACAAGGAAATATTTGTATCAAAAGGTCAGGCAAACTATGTAGCAAAAATCTTAACTGATGTTCTACCCTATGTTCAGGATATTCATGTGCAGGGGAAAAAAGCAAAATCCAGTGAACAAAATTATCTTTGATAGCATCTGCAAGAAAAAAGCTCACTCTTACCTGCTTAACAATTCTAAATGCACAAGTTTGAAAGCTGTCCAACTTGAGAATGTAACAGGTGTGTGAGTGCATCTGAGAATCAATACATTATGTCCACAGAATCATAGTCTTACGTCCTGTAACAACATTTTTTAATCTGCTCTAATTTAATGCTTCAGTTGCTGTCATATATGTTGTAATCATAGTGTGAGAGATACCCAAGTGTAGTGATCAACATAAAAAAGTTTGTTAAAATGTGTAGGGGAGTTTCTTGTCTTTTATATCAGTGTGCATCTTTGTAGAGATGACAACTCAAAAAATTACATTAGAAATAAAGACAATAGAATAAAGAAATTAACAAGAAGACAGGAAAAATAAACAATGTTTGGAGAGAAGTCTAATACATTCAAAATTAAAGACTGAAATGGATGAAAGTGATAACTGGATGTTAGATCCCCATGAAGCTCCTATTGCTTTGGTGAAAATATGATCCACCAGTCCCTTGCAGCTTTAGCGCGTTACAGTGCGGAATGATGTTCATAGTTTGTTCTTCAGTCCATTATAAATTCGGTCATCTCTGAACACTTGGTTTTGTCTCCAGTGTAACATCTATAATAAGATACAACGGGAATAATGGTGTACTGATTAACTAGATTAATACATATGACAAAGTATGTGATTGGTGTAACATTAGTGTATCACACCAAAATTATTACACCACAGATAAATTTGACCCACTGCATTTAATAAATAACCCAAATAGTTTATGATTGATTTTTCTGTTCTTCATTCAGCCAGAACAGCATATTCATATTTTTCTTATTGAAAACACATTCTTAAACGTACATTGTAAAAGTATGGAGAATTCATAGAATGGAGATAATTGACAAAAAATGTTACCAACTATCCAGCAGAAATAAGCATTATGCTGGTGCTTACAAGCAACTTCATGTACTTATTTTAAGGCAACCGCCACAACAGAGTTCACAGTTTCACAGACGACACAATTTTCATCTCAGGCCCTGACTACAAAGCTCAAAGCTGCGAGCACTTTATATGTCATCTTTCTGAACTCAAGTGCAATTTGGGAATCAGGTACATTTCCAGCTTTTATTTCAACATACTTAAGATAAGTTCTTTTGATATTTTGCTTCTGAGTCCCTTAAATATGCATTTACAGCATATCATGATTTAGAGGAGCTACAAAATATGAAATAAAACTGCTTATGGCATTGTGTAACAGCCAGCAAGCACAAAAGATATTGGAATTTATAACCTTTCAATCCTTTTCTAATTTATTAATTTATTTCTGTGCACACCTATATCTGTAACCTCAGATGAATAAATACATGTACATACTAGTATCCTTGAAGCTTATTTGAAGCTTTCTGAAACATTATTAATAGGATTTGTAGCCAAGCATATCTGTTGCTTTCTGTTAAAGAAAAGAATGTTCAAATTATATATGCTCAAAGAAAACACACATATAAATCCTTCCTTTTATGCAGGTAGTAGTAGAACAGATTTTCTAGAGGTGCATCTCATCACTATTAATCTTCTATGTGACAGTATAAAATTATAAATAGTTCCTTTTATCTTATACAGAAAGGGAAAATTACTTCTTGTGAAAACCATCATTGAATCAAGTTTCAAACTGCTTACACTGAAGAAGTCATCCTTCTGCTGCTGGAGAGTCTTATAATAAAACCTAGAGAATTTAAGCTACAACTGTGGTGTAGCAGGGTATCAGGCTTGTGCCTGTGTGTACACCCAGTGCGCTTAGTTATTAATTCCCTGTATGAACTAGTAGCTCCCCACATTGGCTGCACAGAAGAACCAACAAACTAGTCTGAGACAAAGGACTCACCTGCAAGAATGTGAGATTCAGTCAGTCCCAGAGTCTCCTCAGACAGCTTCTGCTGCACCTTGATTGACAGGCACTATTTGTGTGTGTGATGTGTTGATTAAGTCCCTCCATGGAGAATGTGGTCAGAGACTTCCACAGACTATTCCTGCCGTAAAACTGATGAAAACTGTACATAAATAAGAATCTTGTAAATAGTAGAAACTGTTTTTACAGATGTAAAAATGTTCATATAAGACAATCTTTTAGAATTATAGAATAATTTAGGTTGGAAAACACCTTTAAGGTCATCAAGTCCAACCATAAACCTAACACTGCTAATTCCACCACTAAACCATGTCCCTAAGCACCACCCCGACACCTCTTCTAAATACCTCCAAGGAAGGTGACTCAACCATTTCCATTGGCAGCCTGTTCCAATGCCTAACAAGCCTTTCAGTAAAGAAATTTTTCCTAATATCCAAACTAATCCTCCCGCGGTGCAATTTGAGGCTGTCTCCTCTTGTCTTATCGCTTATTATTGGGAGGAAAGACCAATGCCCACCTCTCTACAACCTCCTTTCAGGTAGTTGTAGAGAGCAATAAGGTCTCCCCTCAGCCTCCTTTTCCTCAGGCTAAACAGCCCCAAGTTCCTCAGCCACTCCTCATAAGACTTAATCTCAAGACCACTCACCAGCTTTGTTGCTCTTCCCTGGACACGCTCCAGCTCCTCAGTGTCTTTCTTGTAGTGAGGGGCCTAAAACTGAACACAGTACTCGAGGTGTGACCTCACCAGTGCTGAGTACAGGGGGACAATCACTTCCCCAGTCCTGCTGGACACACTATTTCTGATACAAGCCAGAATGCTATTGTCCTTCTTGGCCACCTGGGCATGCTGCTGGCAAATATTCAGCCGGCTGTCAATCAACACCCCTATGTCCTTTTCTGCCCAGCACCTTTCCAGCCACTTTTCCCCAAGCCTGTAGCGCTACATGGGGTTGTTGTGATGCAAGTGCAGGACCTGGCACTTGGCCTTGTTAAATGTTGTACCATTGGCCTCGGCCCATTGATCCAGCCCGTCCAGATCCTTCTGTAGAGCCATCCTACCACCAAGCAGATCAACACTCCCACCCAACTTGGTGTCATCTGCAAACTTACTGAGGGTGCACTTGATCCTTTCCTCCAGATCACTGATGAAGATATTAAACATGACTGGCCCCAGCATTGAGCCCTGGGAAACACCACTTGTGACTGGCTGCCAACTTGATTTAACTCCATTTACCACCGTTCTTTGGGCCCGACCTTCCAGACAGTTTTTTTACCCAGCAAAGAATACACCTGTCCAAGCCATGAGCAGACAGTTTCTCCAGGACAATGCTGTGGAAAATGGTATCAAAGGCTTTACTAAAGTCTAAGTAAGCAACATCCACAGCCTTTCCCTCATCCACTAAGCGGGTCACCTTGTCATAGAAGGAGATCAGGTTAGTCAAGCAGGAACTGCCTTTCATAAACCCATGCTGGCTAGGCCCGATCGCCTGGTTGTCCTGCATGTGCTTTGTGATGGCACTCAAGATGATCTGCTCCATAACCTTCCCCAGCTCCATGGTCAGACTGACAAGCAAGCAGATGAGGAAGTTTCGAGATGTTTTGCACATAGTTTAATGTAATTAATAGAAATTAATCATGCACGTGCTGAGGTGGTCATATGGGACCGCAGCCCAGCTGGATATAAGAACTGAGCAGATCAGTGGTTCGAGGAGCCCCAGTTCCACCCTGCTGGATGTCATTGTAAGGACTCTTACAACAAGGACTCCTATCACCCTCTGGACTGTGACTAAGCATCCTGTCACAGAGATTCAATTCCCTAGGCAAACATTACACTATTCAAAAGATCCCAGTAAATTAGCTATTTGTTTGTTAATAGACATTCTGACCATGAGTGTAACAGCATTCAATTATATATATGGGTGGGAACTGCAAGAAAGAGAACAGAGGTGTGACACACACACAAACAGCATAGACATGGAAATTCTTGTACAACTCCAGCACATTTTCCACTTCACTTCCCACCTGTGCTCAAAGGAGTAACTGGTGTTAAAGTAAATGGCAAACAGCGGACAGCAGATGAAAAAAAAAGTGTGAAATTAGGCTCAGCCAACCTTAAAATATAAGGTTTAACATCATCTTAAGAAAAAAAAAAAGCGCTATACTTCTCTTTTATTCCTTACTTTTATGAGGGAAAAATTAGCAACCATCTGTGCATTGGAATTAGCAGACTTTTTTGCAGTGAACTATTTATATACAGTTAGATAGTGGTATCATAAGTCTTTGTGAAGATTCCTTTAGAAAGATAATACATATGAAAAATTCAGCAGATATCAAGGCAAGGTAATTGGCAGAGTCTTGTCTAGGAGCTATTCAAAGAAAAGATCAGTAAAATAACAAGCAGTAGTCCAGGAAAACTATCCATAAATTTCTGGAATAAGTTATAATCTTTATTCAAGATCTAGTCACACTTCACTGTGAAGCTGAAAAATCACACAGCAGTCTTATGCAGCAAGGATATCTTTCTCAAGAAATAGTCTGATAAAATCACTGTGTCACAAAATTATCCATTGGTGAATTCATTGCATCTGTTTCTTATTCTTTCTGGCTTTCTTTGTAAAACCTTAATCATATATAAAAAAAAAAAAGAAAAGTAGTATTTGAGACTCCATATTTTTTATTTAATATTGTATGTTAGATTATGTTTTCTTACACTGAGAAAATCCCAGTAAAACTAATGGATTTGAATGGATACAGTAAGTTCAAAACATGGCTTTATCTATCATAGTTTGCAGTTTTAGGTATGCAGTCCAAAAGCTGTAAAATTTCTCTTTTCCTGTAGGAAATTTTCAGTCTGAAGAACAGTCCAAAATAAAGCTTAGAGTATTTTGCTTTTGCAAGATGGCTGGAATGTTTTTGTCCTGGTACAGTATATCCTATGGAAAAAGCTTACAGCTGTCAAGCCTTTTATCCTAAAATTTCTGTGTTGAATTTGAAAAGTACTTTCCATTTTATGAGTGCAGCTGTGGGCAAAGATGACCCAAAACTTTCATGGTTTGCAATGTTTTTTTTATCTTTATATCAAAAACACAGAGAGAGAATGAAAGCTATTGAGACTCAAACTGAATTACTGATTTAAAAAATGAGATGTGGGGAGCGGGGTGGTATTCCAGTTCAATATCCTGATTGTAAAATGAATGGGAATGCTTCAGGGATGAAATATGCTCGAACATACACACAGGTGACAAATAGAAACTTACAGTCACATTTGGACTTAGGTTAATAATTCACATTTGAACTATTCATCCTCTATTTTGCTTTCTAAGTACCTATGAAAGGCATGACATGTTAGTGAAAGAAGCTTATGGTTACCACACATACATAATTTGTTGTCCAGCTCCTGCTGGCACCTAAGTGATCATCCTTGTGACAGGTTGGTATGCAAGAGCTTGGTGTATTTCTGTATTGCTTCTTCAACAAGGTATCTTTCATTTTTTATTCTTTCTGTACATCTATTATTTCACTGACAATTTATTTCACTGAATGGGTGTAAGCATTTGGTTTAATTTGTGGATTACATCATTTCTTTGCCATCATCTGTCATTCAGGCCAGTTACTCTCCTTTTAATTTTTTTGTTAAACGTCATGTATGTTAGCGTTAACATGCTCCTTTCTTTCAAAATCTTATTTCCTTGTCTACAGAGTCTTTGCTTAGACTTCTATTTTCTAAACTATACAGGCAAATCTTTCTTTATAATTCAGACTTGCAGAACCTGAATCATTTTTTTTGCCCTCTGCTGTACCTTTTAAATCTCAACAATGTACTTCTTATATTGTGAAGAATAAAATTGCATGTGATAAAAAAAATCAGTTCAATTTTTAAACCATTATCTGGGGACCAATGTAAAGTGCATTATTAGCAGTACATTTTTTTCTTTGAAGTTGTGAGATGAATTCATGTCTCCCTGACTGCAATAAAAGTAAATGGAGTATAATGGGCCAAGGTGTTATATGGTACAAGGCTTTTCAAGCTAAATTTTATCTCACAGTCAAGTGAGCCTGACGTGTTACCATGGACATTAGTACATGTAGGATTTACAGCCAGTCGAGGCCCTAACAAGAGATTGGAGGTCAAACCAACAGAATCTGTGCAAAATTGGAAGCAATTCATTAGATATCTACTGTAGGAACCAGCTGGGACCATGTGTCTATTAATAGTAGGTTTTAAAGGTGGCACATATATGCAAGAACAAATTAGGTCAGGAAACTTCAGATTCTAAGATTATGCTGTACCTTCAGTTATATAGAACCTTGGAGTTGAAATTTGTGTTTAATATTAAACATTTTGTTGCATTAGAGTCAACTAACATTCAGAATTGCAGAAAATGATAACAACAGAGGGAGAGGAGAGGAGAGGAGAGGAGAGGAGAATGCAGTTATCCTACTACGTTCTTATTTCATTTTCACCCCTTCCTAAATATTATAGTCTTATTGTTTCACTAAAATAGCAGAATTTGTGTTGATGATGAATTAATCCAATGAGAAAACAATATAAATATTGGATCACTTCAGCTCTACCCTGCTCTACTAGCTGAACAAATAGATGGCTGCATTCCAACATACAGTGATGTAATTCATTTATATCTTAAAATAAAATCTTCAATATGACCCACACTTTTTTTTTTTTTTTCTTCATTTGAGACAACAGTACCATTAGATGGCACTCTGGGTAAAGTTGAAAAATTACTTTGTATGGTTGTTGCTACTCAAGTATTTAATCAAAGCATAGTAAAAGAGAAAATAGCAAACCTGTCATCAGATTAAAAGATATTCGTATTCATTATACTTTCAACAGTCTATAATGAATGTCAAAGAATTATTTAGATATTACATTTCAGAGCAACATTTTGCACTTTTATTTATTTTTTTAGATGAGAAGTAATGAATGCTCCCTGTAAAGAAGATATATTAATTTGTTCATTTTTAATCTTGTTTTCAGCTTTCTATAGGAGATACTAAAGGCAAAACAAAGAATGTCAATATCTAATGATGTAAGACAAGTATCTCATAACATGAACTTTTGACGGTATTATTGACTGCTTGAAAAAACTAGTTACCAAGATGTGACCATCTCATATATATTTTATCTGAAAGCAGAAGCCTGAAAAAATTTTGAATAACATCAAGTTTGTCTCTCCTTTACTTTGTATGTGCAAGTATTAGAGTGCAAGAAAAACATGCTTTTGAAAGGATGTTCCAAGATCCTTTTTTTTTTTTCTTGACAGAGGAAGTCTCCATGTGAAAAAGAAGCAAGCAAAAATTATGAAACTCAAAGCAGCCAATTATTTAAGGGAAAAATTCTGCTCCTAGAACTTCTAGGAGAGTCTATCTTTTCATGTGTATATACTATTTCAGGCATCCTGCATCCTGGTAGACACAAACCCAATACAATTTGGTTTAAGTAATGATACACAAAAAAAAATTTTTTTTAAAAATGTCCTTTGACTCCAAAATTACCCTCAGCTAAACTCAAGCAACCATGAAACCAGTGGAACCTGGTGCAGCTGCAAAGGTACGCTGATGCACAGCTGAGTGAAGGCCTTAATAATTAAATTATTACCTGACTTGTTCTGTATGCAAATTTAGATTGCCACAGTAAGAAAACCTTACACTTTAGAGGTTTAATTCTACTTTCAAGATGTACTTAATAACTTGTTTTCACCCAGTATTCCAAAATGTTCCAACAGCTGTAGATTTAATCTCTAGACACCTCTATCCTGACTAAAGCATCAAACATATTGCAAGCGAATGCTGTGAATTCTAAATTAGGCTTTTTATCATGAACACTAGCTAATATGCTTCACTCATCTTTATGGTGTGAAGAAGCGCAAATGAAACTTAAAGGGCTGGAAATGTCCTCCAGTATGCATCTGGGGAGTATGCATATCCAGTATCCAGTATGCATCTTCAACCATGTGAAGCTAAGTTACTAGAAATCATAATCTCCAATTTTTTAGGGTCAAGATTTTTAATAATTTATGTCATATGGACTTCCATGTGCTGAAGAGTTCCTTAGAAAATATTTGGTAATTGATGATGTGAGAGTGACACATGAGGAAAACTTTAGCTAGAATGTAGTATTAATATCCACTCACTACACGACATATAACACTACCAGTTAATAGTACCAGAAGATTAACTGATATTTCAAAACTAGTCCCTGCATTTTATACCTTGTTTCTACCACCACTGTTGGTAAACATCAGTTTCTTCTCTTTCCTGCCTACCAGTACATTGCCACAAGAACTCCCATTCTCCAGGAATGATGGTCTTGTTTGATAATCAGCCACAGGTTTGAAGCAACCTTTCCTTCTGTGTGCAACCTCCACAAATTATGCTCCACTCTGTTTCCTGTACTGGGGGGAATTTCATAATTCTGCCACCACTAGGGCACTATAAGCTAGAGCCAAGTCTTCAGTAATTCCCAGATGATCCAGCTGAGTTCTGATAGAGCTGTTATTCACTTTGTAAGTCTGTGTTAAGAACATTAGGTAGTAAAGCAATTAAACTAAAAAAAAAGAAAAAATATTTCAAGAAGAAAGCTTTTAAAATTGGACAATTTTCATTCACCTCAGAATTATTTTCTGTCTCAGTTATAATCTAATAAAACATATCTTCTGCAAAACTTATTCTTCCTTCTTCCTTTGCAAGAATCCCTTTGATGTCTTGTGCAAACCTCTTCTCATCTTGCCCTTGACTATTATCAGCACTAGAAGATTTGCTTAGAGGTAGTTTTTCTTCAGCTATTTATTTCTTTTTAATTGTTTATTCAACCAGTCAATTAAACTAAACCAATGTAGTCAATTCAACAGACATTTCAGCAACTAGATCCATAAAGATCTTTTGATTCAAATTTCTATATGAAATTTCAGAGTTTCGTTTGCAATGTAGTCTCCAAACACATAGCTATTTTCTTGATGTTTCAAGATTTCATCAATGAGTGAATGAACTAATTGAACTGATATCAGTGTAGATCTCTATGTTGTTTGGCTGCAAAATTCAACTATGAAATAGCAGTATTTTTAAAAATGAAATAAAAAATAGCAACACAACCGCTTTTGTTTGGTTTGTTGGTTCATTTTTGAAACCACCTTTTGTGGTGCAGGAGAAATGTGAATACAAAGATAAATAGAGAAAATGGAGAAAAAGGGGCTTTTATCTGTGTATCAGGACAGAAAATGGCATGTTACACCTAGTTTCAGGTAGAAAATTTGCAGTTGTTTTCCGTTGCAGTTCACCTAGATAACACAGAAAGCTAGAATACTGTGAGCCAAATGTCTGCTATGGAAGATCACAGAAGAAGGTGAACAGTAGGAAGTCAGCTACACTACACAATTCTATGAAAGTATAACAGAAAATGATGCTGATTTTCAGAGAGTATACTGACTATGGTGAAAAAGTAGTTATGATCAAAGTCAAACAAAAGCGTCCTTATCTATGAAATTCTCTGAAGGTCTTTTACCTGATGCCTACCTTTTTTATGCATCTGATACAACTGGAGATCCATTTGTCTTTATAGAGTAAATAATAGTGTGGTGTCATTATGTTTGTATCTTTCCCTTGTCCTTGCACTCAAAGTAGACAGATACGGCCATGCAGGAAGATCTGGGAGAGGTATAACAACAAGGCTTCCAGTGCCCTTAGCCCTTCTGCATCACCTCCTGCAACCCACTGAGCACATCAGCAATGATATCAGGAATGCTTTCCTACAAAACCCTAGATGTATGTTGGTACAAAGGCCAGTTGGATGCTCTTAATACTTTGCATAAATGAAAATGCAGAGACACTGGCTAACCCCAGACAAAGAAGAGTTTAAAATGGCCAACAGGAACGAGCTGGGCACCCTGTCTTTTTGTGCAGGGTATACAGCTGGAGTTTGTCTATACTTTACAATGTACGGCACAGTAGTTTGCCATACATACACTTCTAACTACTGACTGATGCTTCAAAAAATATATTCTCTTCTTTTCTTCCCCTTCCCTTAGTTTAAACTTCTTTACTCCTTTTTTTTCTATGCTAATGGACATATTAGAGGAAGTCATTAATATGCTAAACTATTCCCCTTAGTATCTTCAAAAAAAGGGCAACATTTTATTATATCTAATTGTATGGAGTGAACTACAAACTGTCTGGGGGATGTCACAAATCTTTATATCTACCCTGCACACGAATTCAAATACTGTAGCTTTTTACAATGTACTTTTAAAAACAGTGAGTATAGCAATGTGTTATCAGCACCTGTAAAAGTAACTATATTTCATTGTCTTTCTCATATTTTTCAATGAAACTATAAGACAATTGTCAAGGTTTGATGGACATTTACTGCTTAGCAATCCTTTCTTAGGCAGGTGGTATAAAAATCACTATTATTAAGTGCTGGTTATTATTACACAACCATAGGTGTTATTATATAATAAACAGTATTTCTGTAATACCTGTGAATAGACTTCCTCAAAAGGAAGAATTTTATTCCACGCCAAGTCAAAGTTTTGAATGCAATTTCATTTTGTATCAGGAAAAACAAACAAAAAAGCCCACAAACAACAACTCAAAACCAACCAAACAAAAAACCCTCTACAAAACAAAAAACAAGAGAATTACAAAAAGAGCCCAAAATAACAAAAGGCCTATGGAATTAATACACACTCAAATGAGCAACTGAGCCACTGCTGGTGTTGCTTAGCATACTGAGACAGCTTCCCATCTAACTCCTGCAATACATCCTGCCCCCTTCTTTTTCCTACATTGCCAAAAACTAGGAAAAGTTGTGGAAACGGTAACAGTGACAGGATTTTAAAAGAATTATTGGAAAAGAGTACAGAGACAGCTTTCTACTGCTGCTAACCCTCCTCAAAATAGTTTCAGTATGGTGGTTTTCCAGCCAGCTAGGAGGAATATTGATTGTGTTTGGCTTACGTATACCCATGTTGATCGACCAGCAGGAATACATGGGATGGTGGACTAGCTGACTTAGAAGTCTGAACTGTGCCCAAGCTGCTACACAGTCCAAACAGCACACATGGTCTCTTAGGCATCAGTGGACACAGAAATTACTATATACGTGGATACAGTTTACAAGTTATGTAACACAGAGACTGTTCCTCTATCTAATATGTGGAATGATGGAAACAGATGTTAAGGGACTGGGCCAGAGAAAAAGAGGGGAAGAAAACAAAAATCTTAGGATATGTCTATATTAGAATTTAGTTTGGCCCTTGAGAAAAAGATCTAAAGAGCAAAACAGATGGTGCTGAAGATCCAGTATTCAACATCTGCTTTTCAGGGGTGTTCTTCAGATTAGCTGTTGTCTGATCCTAAGAGATGAATGTTCATTAATGCCAAGAACGTTTTAGGTGTGCTTCTGGGTGCATTACCTGGTTTAGTTTCATCTAAGAGGAATCTAGTTTGTGAACTCACAGCCTGCACTGTGATGCAATCAGAAATCCAATGACTGGGAACAACAAAGTAGATTAAGAGTGCAAAACCAATCTAAACAAACTGTAGACACACCCTTAGACACTAAGGATTTCTTATTCCTTTTTTTGTTTTGTCCAGTGCTTGTAGGATGTATATTCACAGTGCACTATGTTAGTAGTGACTAATGGAAATATTTTATTTTAAGGTAAATCCATTAAGAATTACCTTAGTCATAGGATGAAATAAAACATTACTAAGATACATGTAGGTGATAAACCTGTAGTTCTTGCCTCAAAGATCCAGGCTGTGAAAAGAGTAATCAAAATGTTCATTTAGCATCATCACCATTTGTTTCCTCATGATGCGTGGAGTAATGTGAAGGATGTGTAGATATCCTCTAAAGTTGGTTCATTTTTTTCAGTGTGGGTGTTCCCTCCCACATAAACAAAGTTTTACTAACTAGGTCTGGAATTCACAAAATGTTGTCAGTTTATTGAAGTTACCTGAAACGATCTGAAGAATGTTCAACCCTAAATTTCTTGAAATATTGGAACAGTTCAGAATTAAGAAGGTAAGTATGGTGAGAAATAGAAGCCAACCATGTTTTATAATGGCAGAAATATGATTTTATTTGATCTTATTAAAGAAAACAAATTTACGTCACCATGTTTGAAATTTTCACTAGATCACCCCTGACATGAGTGTTGCAAGCCAGCTCAGTGCTGAGGGACTGTAATTCCTTGCAACATTTTGCAAAAGAAATGATGGAAAGCTCTAAGAGGGTCTCCAAGGTCACAAGCACAGGATTCATAAACAACCCCAGAGATTTCAAAGATGAATAGTGAGTGGTTCTTGAGTATTTGCAGTGAAAAAGATTTTTCACTTAACATGAGAGTACGCAGCTTCAGAAATTTTAGCCAGGCAATTTTGAAAGCTGTTTAAAGCCTGTTAACAAAGAGATTTAAAAATATATTATCTGATCTTGTTTAATATTAAAAAAATCTTTTGACTTTGATAAGATGAAGATCATAGAATAGTTTGTATTGAAAGGGACCTTTAAAGGTCATCTATTTCAATCCGCCCCCTGCAATAAGCAGGACATCTTCAACTAGATCAGGTTGCTCAGAACCCCATTCCACCTGACCTTGAATGTTTCCAGGGATGGGACATCTACCACCTCTCTGGGCAACCTGTTACTGTGTCTCACCACTGTCATGGTAATAAATTTGTTCCTTATATCTAGTCCAAATCTACCCTCTTTTAGATTAAAGACATTACCTCTTATCTTATTGCAACAGGCACTGCTAAAAAGTCTGTCCCCGTCTTTCTTATAAGTCCCCTTTAAGTGCTGAAAGGCCACAATAAGGTCTCCCCTGAGCATTCTCTTCTCCAGGCTGAACAACCCCAACTCTCTTCAGCCTGTCCTCATAGGAGAGGTGTTCCAGCCCTCTGATCATTTTTTTGGCCCTCCTCTGGACCCACTTCAACAGGTCCATATCTTTCCTGTGCTGAGGACTCCAGAGCTGGATGCAGTACTGCAGATGGGGTCTCACCAGAGCAGAGGGACAGAATAACCTCCCTTGACCTGCTGGCCACGCTTCTTTTGGTGTAGCCCAGAATAGAGTTGGCTTTCTGGGCTGTCAGCGCACATTGCCAGCTCATGTCCAGCTTTTCATCCACCAGTACCCCCAATATATCACCAATACGAATATACTTCTTTTAGCATTTTACTGCACCGTAAGAGTGAACGTTATCCCCATGTTAATAGTGCAGGAATATGTACAGAGAGGTTATGGGCAAAATAAGAATCTAGGTGCAGATAGATCATACTTAAATTCATTCTGACTCTGTTCATTGTACTGCCTTTTGGAATTACAGTGTCAGGGTGAATTGTACAAAATTAACAAAGCCTCCAAAAATCACCTAAGATTTGAGCCCTAAGAAACATAGTTTATCAACAGTTTCAATACCTCCTTACTGGCAAATGCTCTTTTCTCAAACAAAAGAATTATTAGAAAAGGACAGTAGCAATTGCAATCTGATGTTTTCTAAATTTACCGCTTTTGGGAATCAAAATGGTCTTTGAGTTTCAATTGATAAATATGTTTTCAAAATATCAAGCTAAACCATTTTGATCAATCCACCCGATCCAATGCTTAGGAAAGTCATCCCCTTGCAAAGATAGAAAAATAACCAAATAAAAAAAAATTCTTAAAAACTTATGAAAACACAAAAGGGAAAGGAAATAATCTAAAAGAATGGGGGAAAAAGCAAATGAGTCAAGGAGAGTGTGTGACTTCCTTACCTGAAAATGTTTATAGTCTTTATTAAATATTTTCATTTAAGAAATACAGTTCTTTACCTCAGACAAATACAAGCAAAACATGACACAGGCAACAGCTTGCAGCTACTTGCAGTGCAAAATTCTCCATTCAAAAAAGGAAGTTGTTCCCCCCCCCCGCCCCGTAGCCACAGTGAATTGCTTTTCTACCACATCTGAATGTATGCTAGATTTTTACCAAGAAAAGCACACACAGCTAATGAGAACATTTTCAGGAGAGTGAATCAGGCAGAAAATAGAGGATCAGCAGGGAAAACTGAAAGCAGAGTATAGGATGTTGAGGCTGCAGATGTATTGTACATGAAGATCTTTGTTAGCCATATCCCTTATTTCCTTTCCTCTTAACTTTGTTAGGTAGATTTGAGTTCCTAAATTTCCCTCTCAGTTTCAATCTCCAGCACAAGCTCTGTTCACTCTCTAGTCATTTTCCTCAGCTGAAAATTCTCATTAAGAATCTTAAAGTTAAAGGGATAAGTACAGGCAACACTATGTGCTTTAAGGCAAGCATACTTGAAATAACTGTAATCAAGTTAGTTTAGTACAAGAATTATTCTGGATGTATCATTGTAGTAGGCCTGGGCTGAAAACAGTAGCACAACCAAATCTTACTTTTTTTTTTTTTTTTTTTTTAAACTTAAGTGAATTTATATGTCTTTAACCTTAGCATCTCTATAGTACTCTGCAGATTACCATAGAAGCATAGCACTAAGGTCTTGGACCCAGAGGCACAGACTTTTTTCCTGGCAAGAATGTCCAAGATCAATCACAAACAGGATCTGACTACTGAAATAAATCTGCAAATACACACCTTCAGTGCTGGTTATATGAAATTAGTCATCTACATTCATATTTTATACAAGAAGATATGTGACTTAATTTTCAGTATCTCAGCGAGGAACTTAAATTTCCAGTGAAATAACCATGTTAAGTAATCATTTCTAGGAAGCCACACAAGGATAATTGGTGCTAACAGTCACTTCAGTAGTTTTTTTTTTCCGAATGATTTTTGTGCACATATACTCAACATACATAGTTATGACAGCTTCCCTTGTTCATACACAGTGTTATAAATCAACTTTCATTCAGAATTAAGAATTTATTGAATAAGCATTAACAGACACTCAAGAATTTTGTGCAAGGAGAGGCCCAGAAGGTGGAGATCTAGACAATTTGCTAAGCTCTTATTGTTAGATTTATCCTACAAAAGGCCATGATTCAGCTTCCATTTAAAACTCTTTTAAAACTCCCATTGAGTTAATCAAGGAAAAACTGTATGCCCAGCAAGATCATCATTACCAAAAGTCTGTATTATCTGCCTTTCATTTATATTTATTAGGTTGTCACACCCAAAAATGATATACTATGTCTGGTTCTAGCTGGTAGATAGCTAATAAAAGTAAAATTCACAGAGGAAGGGGAATAAAGTTTAATTAAAATTACTTATATCAATTTGTTTACTATTTTATATAGTTAAGAATTTCTTCAGTATTATTTGGCTAAAGTTTTAATTTAGGATATGATACCTGTATTCTTAATACTACTACAAGTCTATAGACTAAAGAATTTACAGATTTTGATTCAGGTTATTTTATATTCTACTTTTTTAAACTTCAATAATTTCTATTTATGTGCTAATTTTAGTTAATATAGAAAATTAATTTGGTAGAGAAATATGAGGCTTTATCTGAGGTCATTTCTATTCAACATATATGGATTTAATGTGACAAAAAAAAAAGATAACATTACCTTGAACTTGAGGGGGAATGTAAAAAGCATAGATTTTGTTTCCTAAAACCTCTTTTTCTGTTTATATTTGTGCTATTTAACAGCAATAGTCATTGCAAAGGTTGCCATCATGAACAAGGTGAATTTGATTCAGCTGCTGCTAATCTTGTACAAACACAAAACTGCTAATTGAAAAGCTAATTATGATGATGGAGTGATGAGAAGCACATTGGGCAGGATGACATAAAACTCATGAAACACCTATTATAAACCAGCTGGTATCCTTTGAAGCCAGATTATAGATTACTTTCCTGTGTTAAAGTAGGGATATTAATGTTATCCCTTGGACTCCATAACAACAGAGTGGACTTTAAGCACTCGTAACAGAGTAGTCTAGAATGATAATGTATAGGTCAGGTCTATCGGTGTTGAATTTAATGGAAATGTTGAATAAACAGGAAAATGAGAGACAGTATGAAGTACTGATAAATGCAATGAAAGAGAAGTCATCAAGAAAGAACTCTATTTCTGCCTCAGTCATTGAATTTTTGGCAAGATAGTGATTCATACCTGAACTATGGGAAGGTCAATAAACAAGGATTTGAATAATTTTCTATTCAGGCATAGAATCATAGAATCATTATGGCTGGAAAAGACTTTTAAGATTATCAGCTCCAACCGTTATCTAATTCTACCGGGACCACTTCTAAACCATGTCCCTGAGCACCATATGTAGACGGCTTTTACATCCAAGGGTGGCGATTCAACCACTTCCCTAGGCAGCCTGTTCCAGTCTTTGATAACCCTTTCAGTGTAGAAGTTTTTTCCTAATATCTAACCTAACCCTTCCCTGGTGCAACTTGAGGCCATTTCCTTTTGTCCTATCAGTTGTAACCTGTGAGAAGAGACCAACACCCACCTCACTACAACCTCCTTTCAGGTAGTTGTAGAGAGCAATAAGGTCTCCCCTCAGCCTCCTTTTCTTCAGGCTAAACAACCCCAAGTCCCTCAGCCACTCCTCATAAGACTTATTCTCAAGACCCTTCACCAGCTTTGTTGCCCTTCTCTGGACATGCTCCAGCACCTCTATGTCCTTCTTATACTGCAGCACCCAAAACTGAACACAGTACTCAAGGTGTGACCTCACCAGTGCTGAGTACAAGGGGACAATCACTTCCCTAGCCCTGCTGGCTACACTATTCCTGATGCAGGCCAGGATGCTGTTAGCTGCCTTGGCCACCTGGGCACACTGTTGGCTCATGTTCAGCCGGCTGTCAATCAACATCCCTATGTCCTTTTCTGCCAGGCAGCTTTTCAGCCACTCCTCCCCAAGCCTGTAGCACTGCATGGCGTTGTTGAGGCCCAAGTGTAGGACTCAGCACTTGGCCTTGTTAAGGGTCATACTATTGGCATCAGTCCATCAATCCAGCCTATCCAGGTCCCTCTGAAGAGCCCTTCTACCCTCAAGCAGATCAACACTCCCACCCAACTTGGTGTCATTTGCAAATTTACTGAGGGTGCTCTCAATCCCCCATTGAGATCATTAATAAACATACTAAACAGAAGTGGCCCCACACTGAGCCATGTGGAACACCACTAGTTACCAGCTGCCAACTGGATTTAACTCCCTTCACCACCACTCTCTGGGCCTGGCCATCCAGGCAGTGTTTGATCCAGCAGTGTGTATGCCTCTCCAAGCCTTGGGTAGCCAGTTTTTCAATGAGAATGCTGTGGGGAACAGTATCAAAGTTATTACACTTGTGAGAGTTCTCACTGAGTTACAGTGGAAGTCTGTGCCAAAGAAGGACCTAGCTGCACATTGTGGTACATGGTGTGATAATTTCTGGACCATCCTTTTTCCCACAGCATGCCACCTAGCTAAGTAACTCCAAAGCACTGTATATCAGAGAAAGAGTAGAAATGGAAATCAGGTTCTTTTTCTTTAAATGTTTTACAGACAATAAAAAGAGCTTCATAATCTAGAAGTTATAAATAAACCACTGTAAATATGTATTTTATTATGGTTCAATTTTTAAAAATTTATTGTATAAGCTTTTAACTCAGATAGAATTAAGAGTTTACAAAATAGGACTGTATTATGTAGCCATATTAGAGAATAACTTTTAGATATAATATATGAACTGAAGAGTAAGTATTACTTCTTGGCATAGCTTTACTAAATTTTGACCTAAAAGTTCTTTGTACTGTCTCATCAGGAAAAAAATAAAGGAAAAATAAAAAAAATATTGTTAAAACTTTTAGCAACATCAAGTAAGTCTTTCTGTTTGTAAGGTCAGTGAAGTTACTTAGATATTATACTAAGTCCTCATGGCAGACTTCAACCACCCCAATACCTGTTGGATGGACAACACAGCAGGGCATACGCAATCCAGGAGGTTCCTGGAATGTGTCAATGATAACTTCATTCTCCAAGTGACAGAGGAACCAATGAGGAGAAGTGCCATGCTGGACCCTGTTCTCACCAACAAGGAAAGGCTGGTGGGGAACGTCACACTCAAGCTCATCCTGGGCTGCAGTGACCATGAAATGGTGGATTTCGAGATCTGTAGGGCAGCAAGGAGGGTGCACTGTAAGCTTGCTACCCTGGACCTCAAGAGAACAGACTTAAGCGTCTTCAGGGATCTGCTTGCAGGACTACGTTGGGATAAAGCCCTGGAAGGAAGAGGGGCCCAAGAAAGCTGGCTAATATTCAAGGACCTCCTCCTCCAAGCTCCGGACTGATGCATTCTAACAAAGCGAAGTCAGGCAAAAATGCCAGTAGGCCTCATGGACGAGCAAGGAGCACCAGGACAATCTCAAACATAAAAAGGAAGCCTACAGAGGCTGGAAGCAACGATGGGTAGTCTGGGAGGAATACAAAGAAATTGTCCAAGCAGCCAGGGATCAGGTTAGGAAAGTGAAAGCCCAGATAGAGGTAAATCTGGCCAGGAGCATCAGGAGCAACAAGAAAGCCTTCTATAGGTATATCAGTGAAAAAAAGGAAGACTAGGGGAAATGTGGGCCTACTCAGGAAAGAAATGGGAGACCTGGTCACCCAGGATATGGAGAAGGCTGAGATACTCAACAACTTTTTTGCCTCAGTCTTCACTGGAAGGGGTCTAACCACGCCGCCCAAGTTATAGAAGGCAAAGGCAGGGACTGGGAGAATGAGGTACTGCCCACTGTAGGACAAGACAAGTTTTGAGACCAGCTGAGGAACCTGAAGGTACACAAGTCCATGGCACCTGATGAGACTCATCTGCATGTCCTGAGGGAAATGGCAGATGAAATTGCCAAGCCACTATACACCATATTTGAGAAGTCGTGGCAGTCCAGTGAAGTTCTTGCTGACTGGAAAAGGGGAAACATAACCCCCATTTTTAAAAAGGGTAAAAAAGAAGACCCGGAGAACTACAAGCCGGTCAGTCTCACCTCTGTGCCCGGCCAGATCATGGAGCAGATCCTCCTGGAAAGGCACATGTAAAATAGGGAGCTGAATCATGACAGCCAACATGGCTTCACTAAGGGCAAATTGTGCCTGAAAAATCAGGTGGCCTTCTACGACAGTGGATAAGGGGAAATAACAGATGTCATTTACCTGGACTTGTGCAAAACATTTGACAGTGTTCTGCATGACATCTTTGTCTCTAAATTGGAGAGACATGGATATGACCGATGGACCACCTGGTGGATAAGGTACTGGCTGGTCGGTTACAATCAAGGAGTTGAGGTCAATGGCACCATGTCTAAGTGGCAAGCAGTGACAAGTGGTGTTCCTCAGGGATCAGTACTAGGGCAGGTGCCGTTTAACATCTTTGTTGGTGACATGGATGTTGGGATTGAGTGCACCCTCATCAAGTTTGACAATGACACCAAGCTGTGTGGAGCAGTCCAGAGGGACCTGGACGGGTTTGAGAGGTGAGCCTGGGCAAACCTCATGAAGTTCAACAAGGTCAAGTGCAAGGTCCTGCACATGGGTCGGGGCAATCCCATGCACAAACACAGGCTGGGGGGAGAACGGACTGAGCGCAGCCCTGAGGAGGAGGACCTGGGGGTGTTGGCTGATAAGAAATCCAACATGAGCCGGCAATGGGTGCTCTCAGCCCAGAAAGTTAAATGTATCCTGGGCTGCATCAAAAGAAGCGTGGCCAGCACGCCGAAGAAAGTGATTCTGCCCCTCTACTCCACTCTTGTGAGACCCCACCTGGAATATTGCATCCAGCTCTGGAGCCCTCAACACAGGGAAAAAAATGGATCTGTTGGAGTGGTTCCAGAGGAGGGCCACAAAGATGATCACAGGGCTGGAGCACCTCTCCTATGAAGAAAGGCTGAGAGAGTTGGGGTTGTTCAGCCTGGAGAAGAGAAAACTCCAGGCAGACCTTGTAGCAGTCTTCCAGCATCTGAAGGGGGCCTACAAGAAGGCTGGAGAGGGGCTTCTTACAAGGACATGTAGTGATAGGATGAGGGGTAATGGCTTC